>PVLC010035755.1:0-15858 GCA_004027655.1 Graphiurus murinus | reverse complement strand
CACAGGGGCAGTGGGGAGGTGGCACCAGCATACTGGTTATTGAGTCTGAAACGAAGGTGGACACTTTGCATGTCAGTGTCTAAAATGAACTTATTTTAGATGGCAGAATAGATTCTCATACTTGCTTAAGTAGCACGAAATCTCTAAGAAATAATTTACATTGTGAATGCATCAGTGTTTTTCACATGCACACACTAAGAAACCCAAGGGAAACTGGCTTACGTGCAAAAAGGACTTAGCTCAGTATCCAAAAAAAGATCAAGATTCACATGGCTTTAGATGTAGCTGAACCCTGGTCTTTGTCCACCTCCTGAGTCTGCTTTCTCCTCAGGCTCTGTGTGGTGTTTCCCTTCTTACTGTCAGCAGCTGCAGCAGAAAGAGAAGATTCTTCTCTAAAAGCTCCACCTGAATCACACTTTTGAATCTCCTTGGCTCCGATTGCCACTGGTGGGTCAGGGGCCACTTTTGAACTGATCATCACTGGGCTCCCAGGCCTGGGTGGCATGGCACAAGGGTGGCTTTCACCTAACCTGAACCAGGATGGAGTAGCAGAATTTCCCTTAGGGCAATCAGAGTACGGTTACCAGATGGAGAAAGAACGATGTCGGTTTCAATCGTTCTGGTTAGAAATGATGTGCACATTCTAGATGGTTTCGTATTTAGAAGCATCTTGAGCCTCTTAAAGCAGAAAACAGATGAGGCTTTAGCCAGAAGCTGTCACAAACAAATCCTCTACTTTTCAGGATAACTCAGCAAATAAATTAGGGGAAACTACTACCCACAAAAACACCGATGACTCCAAGTTGCTTCACCTCTGTCTTTCACTTAAAGCAAATGTGTGAGTGCTATTAACGCCGCCCAACATTGTGTAATTGATGCAGCGGCTTCAAAGCCCTCTTGGCTAAAGTAGGGGATGAAGTCAGAGCTTTACCCCGATTCCCGCGGGGACCTTTTAACTATTTTTGTTTGGAGGTCAGAAGACTGGGGGAAAGGAGACCAGCCTCAAGGGCCTTTTACTTCAGTCAGCCCCAAACTTGAGACTTTTATTCAAGGTATTGTTGGATTACTGGACTCGACTTTCCAAGAGAGCAGAAAGCACCAGGAAAATTTAGTTCCCCCTTAGCCTAGAACAGAATCTAGGCTGGGACAATAAAACCTCAACTTTATTGTCTGACTCCTTGCACATGGAACCCCATTTCAGGCTCTGCTCTAAGGACCAAAGTCTAAGCTCACAAGAATGAAAATTTCGAGCCCAAAGAAACACTTAGAAGATAGAGAGCTGGGCGTGGTGGCGCATGCTTGTAATTCCAGTACTTGGGAGGCTGAGACTGGAGGATCTGGGTTCTCAGCCAGCCTCACTTAGTGAGGCCCTCCGCAACTTAGTGAGACCCTGTTTCAAAATAAAGAATAAAAAATAGGACTGGGGGTGTAGCTCGGAGGTAGAATGCCCTTGGGCTCAATCCCCAGTACCCACCCCCCCAAAAAAAAGAAACACAGTAGATAGCATGGAGAAAACAGAGAATCTGTAGTCACAAGCTTCAGGTTGTCTGACCTTGTACAAGTCATATTCATCCTGTTAACTTGATTTTTCTTCATCTTTAAAATAGGAATAACCATTACACCTGCCCAACTACCTATCGCAAAGGTTTGGGTGAGGAGCACATGAGATCATGTGGGTGAAGAGGACTTGTAACTGTACACAGTTATAGGTTAGTATCCCTTATCCAAATGGCTTGGGACCAGAAGCATTTTGGATTTTGGAATATTTTCATATCTGTAATGAGATGTTTGGGAAATGAGACTCAAATCAAAACATGAAATTCATTTAAGTTCCATATATACCTTAAACTCATAACCTAAAGATAATTTCAAAGAATATTTTAAATCATTTAAAAATAGTTCATGTTTAATTTTGCATGAAACAAAGTTGAATGGTGTAGAATTTTCTACTTTTGGGGTGGGGGAATACTGGGGATTGAGCCCAGCAGCATTCTACTTCTGAGCTACACCCCCAGCCCTTTTATTTATTTATTTACTTATTTTTGAAATGGGGCCCTACTAAGTCACTGAGGGGATCACTAAATTGCTAAGACTGCCCTCAAACCTGAGATCCTCCTGTCTCAGCCTCCTATGTATTGGGATAACAGCCATGTGCCCCACGTCCACTTGTGAAGTACTTTTGGTTGTTAAAAGGTTTTGGATATTGGTTCATTTGGAATTCTGGATTTTCAGATTAGGGATGCTCAACCTGTATACAAATATTCCGTATTATTGAGACACTGCAAGTAGTGGACATTTTGACCTCAACTGTTCAAACTACCTCTAGTGAACTTATCTGATTCTTCATCACCACCACCTTGGGGTGAGATTCTAATATCAATTCAACAGAGAAGAGAGGCTGGAACCCCCAGGGGGCATTTGATTCCATTAGCTCTGCTAAATAATTCTACAGTGCATTGAGACCGACGCCGAGCTGGAGTTTGTGGTCAGAGTTCCTGGTAGCAAATGTTGGCCTGCCCTGACCTCTATACTGTCCTGAGTGGCCGGGAGCAGGAGCTCCAGCCCCGCATGCTGTCCACCAGGCTAAGTGGCATTGAGAGTGAGGACCGACACGCCCCAGGCAGCGTCTTTCCACCCAACACAACTCCCCCAAGGAGCAGCCCCGTTGCCTGGCCCTGCCTCTGTCCACCGGGCAGGCTGGACGCTGGGCCTTGGATCTACTTCATCCTGCTGCAAACTCATGTGTCACAGAGCCAGAAATGTGACCCATTCCTAATCATGGTTTTTAACCTATGCGTATATTCCCATATACTTTATTATTCTTATTTGTATTATCATTGCTATTATTATTATCTGTGGTATTGGGGATTGGACCCAGGGGCATTCTACCTCTGAGTCCTTTTTCTTCCCCCAGCCCTTTTTATTTATTTATTTATTCATTGCGGTACTGTATTTCAATGCATGTACACATTGCGTAGTGTGTAGATCAAGTTAAACATACCTCTCTTCTCAAACTTTTATCGTTTCTTCTTTATGGTGAGAATATTTAAAATCTTTTCCAGCTTTTTGAAATATACTGTGCGTTGTCGATAGTCATCCTACCGTGCTATAATAGCATACCAGATCTTCCTGCTCCTGTGTAACTATAATTAGGACCCATTGACCACCCTTTTCCAACCTGATAGTCTTAATAATCCACTCAGCTACCCTTTGCTGAACACTTCATCACCTTTCCGTACAGACGTCCTTGTTTAAAGTCTTACACTGCTTCATTTTGGAGGTGAGGACAGCCAACTGTAAGACAGTAACTTGCCCAGGGTCACACAGAAGCAGACCTAGGACCCAAAGCAGAAGCTCAGCTCTATTTCACATCAACTAGCAGGCGTCTCATTCAAGACAATAAGTGGACTCCCTTAGCAGCAAAGAACAGGGAGGCAAGGGAACCCCGCTCAGCCTTTTTCATTCAACTGGGTAAGTATCCAGATGGGACTGGGCTCGTCCCTTTCTTTCTCTGTCCTTGCAGCACAAAGTCAGGCCAAGTTGGGCTTCCTTGACCCATGTCATTATTTCTATAATTGGCTTCCTACTTCTCTGCCCCAACACCAGCGATCTTGTGAAGCCCCCAAATTATTCTCTCCAGGAAAGTGTTTACTTCTGGCCTCCCATGGAAGGGAATATTACAGTACAGTCACCCATGACAGCCTTCTTGGAAATATCTCTGAGCCCTAAGCTCTCCAGAAATCCTGTACCGTGTGTGTGTGTGTGTGTGTGTGTGTGTGTGTGTGTGTGTGTGTGTGTGTGTTGGGGGGATTCCAGCATGAACTGTTATTCAGGAAAGGAAAGGGACCCCTAGGCAGTGATGGCTTCTTAGAGTCTTGCCTGCCTCTCTTTTGGGTTGGGTTCGGACATATTCTCCTGCTGCTGAGATTTGGGAGTAGAAAAGTCTGTAACTTCCTCCCTGTCTTGATTGTGAGAGATGTTTAGAAAATCCTGAAATAGGATTTTGGAAATAGACTTTGCTAGAAGCTTAGGTGAACTGCTTCTATTCCTCAACTTTCTTGCATCCCTCCCTGGCTTTTTTTTTTTTTTTTTTTTTGCCTCTTAGGGATTCATCATCTGGGCCTGGATAGCCCTGGGTTCCTGGGGCAGAAAGAATCCAATAAAAAAGGAATGCAAATGCTGCCTTATGTTAATCTGTTTTTATGTTTTATGCATTTTTCTGTTCTAGTTCATTTTAAGATGATCTTCATGTTTTCTATCAGATGAGACTGTGTGTGTGTGTATGTGTGTGTGTGTGTGTGTGTGTGTGTGTGTGTGTTTGTGTATGTGTAATAGCTGATAAAACCCAAGGACATCCTACTGTTGAGTTATACTCCCAGCACTATGTTATTTTTTATTTTGAAACAGGGTCTCACTAAGTTGTGGAGGCTGGCCTTGAACCTGTGATCATTTCTGTCTTAGCCTCCCAAGTCCTGGGATTACAGGCATGTACCACCACACCCAGCTCAGCGACAGATATTTTTAAACAAGGGGGGCTGGATTCCTATATATAAATTTCTCTCCTCTTCAACAGAACGTAATATACTGATGAAAAAGGTGCCATTATTTTTTTCAAACTCTCTTTTTCCTGAAATGTCATTTGGAGCCTGCAGCATTGGCCTTGGGAATATTCTTAGGTTTGAAAACTTTTTGACAAGCCTTGGCTTTAAGGTAAGTGACTGAACATCAGTCAAAACCAGCTTTAGGCCGGGCGTGGTGGTGCACGCTTGTAATCCCAGCATTTGGGAGGCTGAGACTGGAGGATCCGGGTTCTCGGCCAGCCTCAGCTACCTAGTGAGGCACTCTGCAACTTAGTGAGACCCGGTTTCAAAATAAAGAATAAAAAATAGGGCTGGGGGTATAGCTCGGAGGTAGAACACCCCTGAGTTCAATCCCCAGTACCGCAAAAACAAAACAAAACAAAACAAAACAAAACAAAAAAACCAGCTTTAGCAATTATACTGAGAAATGCCCCTCAGGGTTTAAAATGACCCGTGATTATGAAATAAGAAGGGACAGTTTCTTCTATTGTTTGTAACGTGGCTCTGATGGTAATTATTGTCTTCAGAGACATGGGAAGGCATCTCTGGAGATGAAACTGCATCCTGGCGATGAGGAGATAAGAAATTAGGCCTGAGACTAGGGGCTTGCTTTCATCTCGCTCCCTCCTTTCAAAACACAACCCCCATTCTGATCTTGGCTGAGCCCTTCATTGGTTTTAATAGCTACCTTCAAGTCCAGTGGTGGGAAGTTAAAACATAAGAGCATAATATGACCTCACATAAATGATGCTATGGTGCAGTCATTTCTCTGAAAAAAAAAAAAAATAGCTGAAATGTATTAAAATGGGTTTTTCCTGAGCTGTTACGCTCTCAGAGGCTTCCAACTGTACATCCTGTGTGTGTGTGTGTGTGTGTGTGTGTGTGTGTGTATGTGTGTGTGTGTGTATTTCTTTTTGGTACTGGGGATAGAATCCAAGGGTATTCTATATCCGAGCTACCCCCCCAGCCCTTTTTATTTTTTATTTTGGAATAGGGTCTCACTAAGTTGCAGAGGCTGGCTTTGAACCTGTGATCCTCCTGTCTCAGACTCCCAAGTACTGAAATTACAGGCATGTGCCACCATGCCTGGTTTATCCTTCATATTTAATACCGAGTAAGGGCCTAACAGATGGTGAATGAAGGAAATAAGGAAATGAAGCAAGACCCAGCTGTCTCACCAAGGGCAAAATGGACTCCCTTGTTAGTTAACCTATTAATTTAGTGTTAATCAACCACAAGTGAAAGCAAGTTCTACCATGGGAAGCTCATTTTTCGCATGTATTATTCCAATGAGATTGTTTAATTTAATTTTTTGAGGCTTTTAAAAGCATCAATGCAATATATGTATATATGTGTGTATGTATATACATATATACTGCAGAGAGAGAGAGAGAGAGAGAGAGAGAGAGAGAGAGAGAGAGAGAGAGAGAGAGAAAGAGGTTGATAGATATTTTTTCAGTGCTGGGGATGGAATACAGGGCCTTGTCCATGCTAGGCAAGTACTCCACCACTGAGCTACATCCACAGCCCAATGCAATATTTAAATTAAAACTTAAAAATATAACTCATTCAAAGTTTCTCTTTGTCTCCAGATTCTTAATGACAGGAGTCCCTAAAAAAAAGAGGTGATTCTTCTGAAAGGTTGGCTCACCTCTTTTATGACTCTCTGCTCTGCTGGAAGTTTCTCAGCCTTTAAAAAAAAATCCTAAGCCTTTTCAATCAACCTCTGACCACAACCCTGAGAGTCTAGGAAGAGCTTACTTCTGTTCCCCGGGGGCCATTTCACAAACAGCTGAGGGCTCTGCACAAACAAGGTGATCAGCAGCCCGGCTGCCATGATGCCTCCGCACTCGTCCAGGCTCACACGAGGCTGGGGTTTCCGTGGGCGCTTATCAGGGGCCGTGTTGAGGACGGGCTGCGGGGGGTGCATGGAGGAGGACCTGCCAGCAGGCTCTTTCTCTCTTCGGGTAAGTGTAACTAAAATCTAGACTAACACAAAAGGAAAGAGTTTTGCCAAGTTAAAAACGGTGCAAATATTCACCACCACCACCACCACCATCATCATAATTATCATCATCATCATCCAAGTAACTCACAGTTCCAGTTTCTGCATATAAATGCAAGGGGGAGAGAGAGCAACTGCAAGATGGTGAGGTTCCTTCTGAAGGGACTGGGGCATTCACTGAGTAGGCACTAGATATAGACTTTTTTTCTTTTTAAAAGCAAATAAACTTGGGGAAGTATGACTTTATGACCGGGTCTTCTTACATCACCAGAGCCTACCGCAGAAGGCTCCTCTCACCTCCTCTCATGTGTCTTGATTCCTGTGGGGTTTATTTGTGTTAAATAGAAATTATAGAAGGCTATTGTTTGAACACCTGCAGTGGGATGCAACAGAACAAGCTAAAAATCAAAATGAAATCGCTCACTCTAAAGGACAAGCTGAAACTGTCTGTGCATTTCTGAGAAATCAGGATTAGAGAGACAGTAGCCACATTTTCCAAACAGGCCAGTTTCAATTGGCTTTAAAGAAGTTCCCTCTGCATTAATCTTTACATAAAATAGATAACCTGAAATAACACGATGTTAACCAATCAGTAATTTCCCAACTGTTCTGTCTCTACCTTAAAAGAAAAGTAAGTTTCAAATGATCAACCCCCTTCCTGGCTTTGTTTTTATTTCTGTTTTCTTCATCCTTTTCTGTCTATAAGCCAGCCTCTTAACTCATTAGAACATTTATTCTGTTTTATGGAATGAAGTGTTGCCCAGTTCCAGAACTGACAAATAAAGCCAATTGAGATCTTTAAATTATTATAATCATGTTCTGTGACACTTGTTGATTGGCAATTGTTTCTTTTACTTAAAACCATGTGGTGGTTGAATGGTGCTTGTAAATAGAATAAGATAGTTCTACTGCTTTTCTCACTGATACTAAGGACCTTTTTTATGTATTTAATGAAAAGGAAGGTGGAGCATGGTGGCACACAGCTATAATCCCAGTATTTGAGAGACTGAGACAGGAGAGTTGCAGGTTGTAGGCTAGCCTCAGTAACTTCGTGATACCCTCAGTAACTAAGCAAGACCCTATTTCAAAATATAAAAATAAGCCAGGCATAATGGTGCTTGTAGTCCCAGGACTTGGAAGGCTGAGATAGGAGGATTCACAGGTTTGAGACCCGCTTCAGCAACTTAGCAAGGATCTCAGCAACTTAGTGAGATTCTGTTTCAAAATAAAAAAATAAATAAAGTAGGGTTGGGGGTATAGTTTGGAGGTAGAATGCCTCTGAGTTCAATCCCTAGTACTGCAAAAGAATGAATGAAAGAATGAATGAATGAAACTGAGGTTGAAGAAAGGAAGGAAGGAAGGAAGGAAGGAAGGAAGGAAGGAAGGAAGGGAGGAAGGAAGGAAGGAAGGGAGGGAGGAAAGGAACAAGTCTACTTGATAAAATTCTGTTTGATCCAGGTAACTTAGACCTTTGCCCTCCCCTAGGATTGTCTCTGACCAGTATGTGTTGAATCTAGAGTAACTTCCTGTCTTCTATACCTGTGTGCAGAAACAGTGGCACAAATTCAAAGCAAATACTTTGGAAAGTCACCTTCTCAGGCTCGATGACAATCAGCATGTTAAAGGTGGTTTTGGTTATTGGGGTTACTTTCATAGCAAGAGGGATGAAGTTGCCACCAAAGTTGTCTCAAGGTGGGGCTGTCAGTAGACATATGCTTGCCCATGTGACAGTGAAAACTCTAGAAGAATGCAAGGTCAGAGTGTCACGTGACTGGGTTAACTTTAGGACAGAAGGTTTTTGGGATTTGTGAATACTATGGACTGAAGTTCTCCAAAGAAGCTGCATCTCTCTTAAGGACTCTGAGGACTGCTTGACCTTGGCCGATCAGAGCATCGTGATTGTAGAAAGATGGACTGTTGTAGATTAAGAGCCAAAATTATCTCGGGCTATCTCAGGCTCCTTAAGAGCCATGTACATTAACTTTTGTATCTGCCCTAACATTCTCATGACTAATAAATAAACTCGGAATGAATCACGAAGCTTAGGACACCTCTAGCCTCCACCGACCCTCAGACGAAGGATGCCATAAAGTAACATCTGAAACCTATGGGAGAGATTTACCACCTTGCTGTAGCCATCTACTTAATGTTCCCACCAACCAACGTGATTGGTAAATGTATTGACTTATCAATACATTTGTTCTGTGACTGTAAAAGTTTTGTAACCTCTTCCATGGAGGGGCACATCATTTAGAATAACTTGAGTTGGTGAGTCCGTGCCATGGACACTCATATTTGACTCCGAAGAAACTATTTTCTTATTTCTTTTAAAGCAGAGTTCTTGTTTTTACATGGGCAATTTTGAAATCATATACCAATTATGCGCATTTGTCTTGGGAGAAGTTCTGCATCTTCCATTAGGTTTTAAAATGGGATGAGATGACTCAAAAGATTAGAAGTTTCTGAGCTGGAGACTTTTGTTTATATCAATTTACTAAGATGTACCACAAAGCAGCACTTTGCTACAAAACTTTAAGCATACACATTTTTAAAACATGCTCGTAATGTTAAAATGAATTTATTTGAGACTTAGGACATTGCAAGATGGTAAGAAATTAATTCCCATGTATTAAAAGGGCTCTGGAACTAGAAACTCGATTCCTGGATAAATACTTTTAGGTGAATAATAATCTTACCACACACTGTCTTAAAAACATGCATTTGTACTCATTCAAAAAACATTCATTGTAGCTGGATGTGGTAGTGCATACCTGTAATCCCAATACCTGGGAAGCTGAGACAGGAGGACTACAGGTTCAAGACCAGTGTGTGGTCACTTAGAGAGACCCTGTTTCAAAATAAAAAGGGCTGGGGATGTAGTTCAGAGGTAGAATGCCCCTGGGTCCAATCCTCAGTGCCATTAATTAATTAATTGGCTAATTAATTAAACAAAAAGTAAATAGCAATGGCTAGGGATGTAGTTCAGTGGTACAGTACCCCTGGACTCCATCCTCAGTATCATAAAATAAAATTAAATTAAAATTAAACATTCACTAGAATTATGCCATGTGCCTTGACTGTGTTAGTATAAATTCCCCTCCCCCTGCAAAGATTAATGAGATTAATGAGGAATTCACAGTCTGGTTAGTAACTGATGATAACGCTGCATATTTTGATAAAAATTGGCCTGTGACACACACAGATCACTCCTAACCCAGACTGGTGTTCAAAGCAATCTTAGGACAGGCAATACTTGAACTACATCCAGGTAGAGATGTAGGGGTTACCTAGGTAACAGAGGCAGTTGGCAGAAGGGACGGAGGCCTCAGAAGCCATTTTATGCAGCACGTTTCCATTTTAGCACACGCAGGAATTACCCAGGGCTCATAAAGATGCGGGCTGTGACTCTGCAGGTCCTGAGAATCTGCATTTCGAAGCAGCTGCCAGGTGATGAGGCTGCTGGCAGACTCTCCTTTGAGTATCGAGGAGAGGAGAGAGCTAACAGGCCTCTTATGGATCTGTAAATAGCTCACGGTGGCTTCGCTGAAAAGGGGCTCAATTTCACCTGGTGCATTAGCTTCCCATTACTGTAACAAATACCTGAGATAATCAACTTACAAAGAGAAAGGGTTTATTTTGACTCACAGTTTGAGGATCTTCAGGCTAGGAAGGGGTTATGCCTTGGCTCTGGGCCCGTGAAGCAGCACCACTTGACAGCAAGTGCGTGATGGAGCAAAACCACTTACCTTATGAGCAGAAGTTAAAAAGAAGAAAAGAGGAAGGGGCTGGAGTCTCACAGTCCCCTCCAAGGGCGTGCACCCATAACCTAGAGACCTTCCACTAGGTCCTGCCTTTTAAAGGATCCAGAACTTCCCAGTACCGCCAAGCTGGGGGCCAAGTCTCATACTCGTGGACCTCTGGGGCCTTGTTCCAGATGCCTGGAAGAGGCTCTCTCTCTCTCTCTGAAAAATTTCAAATATACAGAAAAATTTAGAGACTAACATAACCATATGCAATGCAGATCTTACAAATGCCTGTCTCTAGCCACACTGGCTTCACATTTCTAACAATAAGCTGGAAACTCATCCCCCCCCCCCCCCCGGCCCCGCTTCTATCCCCTACCCTCTCTACAGAGGGATCTCTATTATATATTCTCATGTATCTTCTCACTGTGCTTTTATATCTCCACATGCATGTTTGCCCACACTCGATATTTAGTAGAGTTCTATATTTTATATAAATAACGCTTCATGCAGTTTTCCACAAATTGCTTTTTTTTTTTTAAATTCAGATCTGTGACTTTAAGATTTTTACTGGTGAATATGTGGAGATCACTTAGTACCTTTATGTTGAACTGCAATTTTCATATTATTCCTATGGATCTGTTACAATTTCTTCATCCATTTGTCCATTGGTGAACATGTAAGTTGTTCCCGATTATTCATTCTCAAAAACAGTCATTTGGGCTGGGGGGGGAGCTCAGTGGTACAGCTTGAGTCCCTGAGTTCTATCCCCAGCACTGTAAATAAAATATTAAAGAAACCTGATGATTTGCAGGGATTTTTTTTTTTTTTTTTTTTTTTTTTGCGGTACTGGGGATGGAACCCAGGGGCATTCTACCTCCGAGCTACACCCCCAGCCCTATTTTTTATTCTTTATTTTGAAACAGGGTCTCACTAAGTTGCGGAGGGCCTCACTATGTAGCTGAGGCTGGCCGCGAAGCCGGATCCTCCAGTCTCAGCCTCCCGAATGCTGGGATTACAAGCGTGCGCCACCACGCCCGGCTTTGCAGGGATTTTTGATGATCCGAAATACTCATTTTCTATCAATTACATGCATTGCCAATATATTCTCCAAGTCTGGGCTTGTTTTGTTGTTGTTGATTCTGGTGTTAACTTTGTTTCTAGTGTCTTTTGTTACATGTAGCCATTAAATTTTAATGTAATCCAATTTGTCAATTTCTTTCTGTCGTGGTTTATTCTTCTATCTTGTTTAAGAAATCATAAGAACCTGCTCTGTGACAGGATTTTGCAAATAATAGGCATCAGTTGAGAAGAATTCATACACTGTGGGTCAACTTTACTGTAGTTCTCCTAACTGTCAGCACAAGCATATCTCTTTACACAGGTGTGGTCTTGTTTCATTTCTATTCCTTAAAGGGCTGGAAAATTCTACATAGAAACTGGTGTTTCTCCCTCTCCCCCCTTTCTCACTTTACTTATACCCTAGTACTGAAGACTAAAAACAGAGCCTGTAGCATGCTAGGGAAGCACTGAGCTTCATCTCTAGCCCTTTTAAAATTTTTATTTTGAAACAGAGTCTCATCAAGTTGCCCAGGTTGGCCTTGAACTTGTAATCCTTTTTGTTTTGTTTTGGTACTGGAGTTTGAACCCAGGGGCATTCTACCTCTGAGCTACACCTCCAGTCCTTTTTTTTTTTTTTTTAATTACTTTTTAAAAATTCGAAACAGGTTCTCTCTAAGTTGCTGAGGGTCTTGCTAAGTTGCCCGGTCTGGCCTTGAACCTGTGATCCTCCTGTCTCAGCCTCCAAAGTACTAGGATTACAGGCACACACTACCATGCCCAGCTGAACTTGTGATCCTTTTGCTTCAGCCTCCAGAGTAGCAGGGATTACAGGCGTGCGCCACCATGCCTGGCTCTCATTTTTCAGAGTTTCTGTGAAGGCTTTATTACTTAGACATGATTGATTGAATCAATGGCCATTGGTGAATGAACAATATCTCCAGTCCCTCCAGCATCCCCAGTGGTCAGGGGTGGGGCTGAAAGTTCTATCCCTATGCATTTTGGGGTGCTTTGGCTGCCAGCCCCCAGCCTGCCTGGTGCATGCTAGGCAACTGTTCTACCGCTGACCTACTTCCCCAACCCAGCTGTCAATCATTTTTAAATGGATGCTCTAGGGTGTGAGTAGCATTTGCCCCCATCATGGCTCATGGTGAGGCTTAACTCCTCAATGCGACAGTGTTGGGAAATGGGGCCTTAGTGGGAAGAGTCTGGATCTTGGCACAGAGCCCTCATGAATAGATTAATGCCGTATAGTGGAAGAGAGCTCTCCCTCCCACAAGCAAGGGCTAGTTATGGAAAAAGCAGTTGTTATTAAGCATCTGCTCCCTCTGGCCCCTCTGCTCTTTTGCTTACACCCACTTGCCCTTCCAGTATCCACCACGAGTTGAAGCAGCATAAAGCCCTCACTAAAAGCCATGCTCTTGTGCTTGCAGAACTACGAGCCGAGTTAAACCTGTTTTCTTTATAAATGAGACCCAGCCTCAGGTATTCTATCATAGAAACAGAAAAGAGACTCTCAGACAATGGGTTGGCAAATGGTCCCTTTTCTTAATCTGGACATGAACTCATACCTCATATATGAGATGCTGCTTTGGATGCTGGGCATACAAAAACAAAAAACAAAAATGTGCCACCATCTCTGCTGGATTCTGATAGCCCAGTGGGCCATGCACACCATACTGGGGAGCTTAGATTTCATCTTGGAGTGGACAGAAGGGTGACCCAGATGACCTCCATAACATGGGAATGATTAGAATACCTCTTAGAATTGATTTCAGGAGTCGATAAACACTTAGAGTGCATAACAAACGTAATCTGCCATTAGCATCTCCCCTTTATAATGTTCCTTGTAGGGGCAAAAGAAGATACGTTTATGTGCATATAAAGAATGCTAGAGAGACATACCAGAAATTATTAAGAAGGAGATGGGAGGAACACTTCTTTTTTCTTTTTTATGGTACTGGGGATTGAACCCAGTGGCACTCTACCTCTGAGTTACACCCCCAGCCCTATTTTATTTTTCATTTTGAAATATTGAAACATGGTCTTGCTAAGTTACCACACTCTGGCCTCCAACCTGCAGTCCTCCTATCTCAGCCTCTCAAGTACTGGTATTACAGGTGTGCACCACCATGCCTGGTAAAAAAGGACTTTTCAATGTATGAATTTTCAAATCGATTTTTTTAACTTGTTTTGAGTTTTAAATTGCATGTGTCTATTTCATTTTCTTTTTGATACTATTGGGAATTGAACTCGGGACTTTGTATGTGCTAGTCAAGTGTTCTACCACTGAGCTATATCCCCAACCCCTTATTTTTCTTTGAGTTTGGAGTCTTGGCCCCAAACCTCTGGGTTCAAGCAGTCCTCCTGCCTCAGCCTCCTGAGCACCTGGGACTAAAGGTGCTGTCATGATTTGGGTCTTAAATGTCCCCCTAAGACTTGGTCTCCAGCCTGTGGCACCCTCGGGAGGCAGTGGAGCCTTTAGGAGGCGGGGCCTGGTGGAAGGAAGTTAGGTCCTTGGGGGCATGTCCTTGGAGGGGATGCTGGGACCCCGCCCCTTCCGTCTTTCTTTGCTTCCAGGTTGCCATGGATGAGGTGAGCATCTTTGCCCCAGCATCATGTGTTCCCACCATGATGTGCTGCCTCACCACAGGCCCAGGAATGGCAGTGCCAAACAACCACCAGCATAACGTCTGAAATCCTGAGCCTGAAGCTGACTATCTCAAATGTTTTGTTATAGAGACAGAAAGCCCACTAGCACAGGAACATACCACTGGGATTTCCATGTTTGTCTCTCTCTCTCTCTCTCTCTTTTAATTTTGTGGTACTGGCAATTGAACCCAGGGACAATCTACCAATGAACTATAACTTTTTTTATTTTTTCATTGTGAGACAGGACCTTGCTAAGTAGCCCAGGCTGGTCTCCAATGTACAATCCTCCTGTCTCAGCCTTCCAAGTGCTGTGATTATAGATGTGCCCTACCATGCCTGGCTTCATGCATATCTATTTTAAAAATACCTTTCTGTTTATTGTGTTCGGCAGATTTTGAAATCCCTCCTCTATTAGTCTGTACAGTTATCTAATGCATGCAAATGTGTGTGTGTGTGTGTGTGTGTGTGCACTGTCTTTCTCACCCCTACACCTTTACCCTTCCTCCTCAACACATGTGGGTTACAATAAACATTTCTCAGCCTTGTCTAACAACATCATTGCTCGTCTGAGTTGAGCTAGATGAGCATTTGAAATATTGGGCAATGCTCGAGTCGCCACGGAACATTGGCAATATCCTATTTATGTGAACTCATATTTCCATCAATGATGGCAATAAAAAACAAATATCAAAGCAGGGCTTGGATTTAAAATGCGTTGAATACATTATAACACATTAATTCCGTAGAGGCTTTCAAACCCGACGGATGAGGCATTTGAAAATCATTTATCTTGACTGGGTGTCTGTAACGCAGGAGGGCATTACAAATGACAGTCAATTATGTTGACTTCATGTTTTACATTAAAAAATAGGAAGCACTGCAACTCCTGTTGAGGGTGAGGGCATTTCTTCTAATCCCATAATTAGCTCTCCGAGCATCCAAAGGAAACATCTCATTCCAGTCTTTAGAATAGCCACGTCTTTTTAAAAGCCAGATAATGTATGCGTTCACAGACACAAAGACCAAAATAGATCAAGTGGTGCCTGCTCAGTACTCTTAGGTGTCGGGATGTGAGAGAAAGGAATAAAAATAAGGAAGACATCACTGGCATTTCCAACTCTGGAATCTTTTTGTTGTTTTTGTGTTTGTTTTTTGTTGTTGTTACTAGAGATTGAACCCAGGCATGTTATGTCTCCAAGCTACACCCTCAGCCCTTTTTATTTTTTATTTTGAAACAGGGTTTCACTAAGTTGCTGAGGGACTTGCTAAATTGCTGAGGCTGGCCTCAAACCAACGATCTTCCTGTATCAGCCTCCCATAGGCTGGGATTACAGGTGTGCACCATTGCTTCTGGAATCTTGACAACATTCCTCCTCACTGATTTGTTGAATTATCCCACACACAAGCCTAATTATGCAGGAGAATCTGTGTCAGATTTGGCAGCACAGAGAATAATAAAAGCTTCTCCTCATTCTCAAGGAGTCCATTGTCTGGAAGAGGGATGGTCCCACCATGTAATTAGAGTATAACCTGGGAAGTGCTAAATGACAGGAGAAAGGTGTTCCTAGAACATGCAGCAGCAAGATGCACGTAAACACAGGCTAACTGTCCGATGGTTTGTTAACTATTGTAAGTACTTGTCTTGTCCGAGATGGGGCATGGAGGTCTCTTCTGTTTTCTCTGTGACTCAAGGAGCAGTGCTGGAGGTTTGATGGCTGGTGATGGCTTCTTAGCAGTGCATTCATATGTGCCTGCAGGCATTCATTCATCGAACATCAATTGAGGGTGGGGCCCTATGCTAGTTTCCACAAATACTGAA
>PVLC010035754.1:0-16149 GCA_004027655.1 Graphiurus murinus | reverse complement strand
TGGCTTGGCCAGAGTCATGAATTAAAGAAGAAGAATTACCATCTGTTTCTGTATTCATCTGGGATAAAACAAAAGGAAATAAATTAAACAGGCACCAGGGAAATTTAGGTCTAATATAGTTGGGTAATAGAAGTTCCTTAAGATCTTAAAGAAAAAATGGTTAACTTTGAATGTGGGAGATGATGAGTCTCATTAGCATGCAGGCAAGTCTTCATTATTTGCCTAAAATTTGACCTTGAAAGGCATCAGTTTTCTATTGGTTAATACATCCCAGAGTATGAAGGATTAACAGGAAGGAAATTACTCACTCTACCTAACCTCAATTACCAGCAAGAAACCCTATGTACCATTTGAGGACAAACATACTATAAATAACTTGACTAGTTTACAATGAATTTGAACCAGTAAACTAGCTTTTAAAAGACAGATCATTTAATTCAAGTAATGATCTGGTTAATATTAAAATTTTTATTTTGACTCCATAAAAAATGGTTTCTGGGCAATAGAAATAAAGCAATCTGCCAATAGATAGTTTTGATTAATAAGCTCAAAGTGTATATTTACATACATTTTAGCTAATGACTCGAAGGTAAATATAAAGTTAAAAGAAAGAGTATTACTTTAAATTGTGGCTATACGTTGACTGTTATTAATTCATTTTATCTTTATAGTGTTTCTTCATTTAAAAGAACATGGGCACAAAAACACATGTTTATACAAGTTGCACAGTGTGAGGATATTCAAAGTGCCTAAAGCTTGAACCCCCTTTATTAAAGGGAAGCTGTAGAAATTGAAGGGAGTTTTATTTGCTTCGATTGCCTGCCCTTAGCTGCTGCTGCTATAGATGTCTTCCTTCATTTTGCCTTCTATGTACATTAGAATTAACAGACGGGCTGGACCTTTGTTAGGGAAGTGTTCTGGTTATGAGCCCTCTCTTTTTATGAACAAATTCTTCTATGATATTGAGAAAGTCTAGTGCAAGAATCACACCTAGGAAGACCTGTTTGGCTGGTCTGGTCTGCGCTGGATATGCTTCTGGTGAGGGCTGTATGCTGATCCTGGTTGCAGAGAAGGAGGATGGCAAAGCCGTGTGCTCACTCCTCCTCCTGCTGACTTGCTCTTCACCGGCTCTTGCATGGCTGGGATCTTCTTCCCGAGTCTTATTTAACGTATCACCTCCACTGAGAGGTTTTTCCTGACGGTCCTACCTGAGTGAGTCCCTTTTCCTTATTTTACCATTCTTCCCCTTTCCCTTTCCCTTCACCCCCACCCCCCACTCCCCATGCATTTTCAATACTGAGACTAAACCCTATGGACTGTATCACTGAGATTCTCTTGCTAGTTGGCTCTGATCTGGTTCTGCCAATAGGAAGCGCCAACGGGAAACTGGAGGGTGAGAAGAGAAAGAGGTTGGGTTCTCTCTTCTCTTCTTCCTTCCAGCCCCACTTTGGATCATGGCGCTGGCCATGTGTGAGTCCCTCCATAACCAGAGCCCCTGCCAGGCTCCACTCCTCCACAGCCTCAGCTCTCACTGGTCCCTGGCAGCACCATTTCTTCTGGCCCCTGGACTTCAGCTTTCTGCTATTACTAGTCTCTAGATGCCTCAACATCTGTTGCCTCTTTGAACCCTCCCCATGCCTCCGGAAGTTGTCTTTTCATTAATGTTTCTCTATTGGAATCACCTGAACAGAATAGTCTTTGTGTTAGAATCCCAAAATGATCTCCTTGTTAATCATTATTTTAAAACCTTGTGGGTTTTTTTTTTTACTTATTATTTTCATTTATTTATTTTCGCAATGCTGGGAATTAAGCCCAAGGTTTCAGATATGCTAGGCAAGCACTCTCCCACTGAACTATGTTCCCCAGCCCCAACACTGTTTTATTTCCTTCTTCATATTTATCACTCTTGTAATTGTTAATTAATTTTGCTAACTTGTTTATTTTTGGTCTTTTCCTGCTACAAGATAAGTTTCAAAAGCATACGTGTCAGGCTAGGAAGATGCTCAATAAACAAGATATTGAATGAACACATGAATGCATGGACAGAGGGACAGGTAGATGGATGGACACAGTGATTAAGTTTTCAGAGTCATAAATACCTGCAAAGTCAGAATGGAGAAAAATAGAGGAATGAAAACTTGCTTACTTTTATGCTTTGTCTGATCATATTACTAATCCCATTTCCATCAGAACAACAATTTAATATTTATTTCCCTGAAGTGTTATGCTGTACGGTATATGGTATATGGAGCTATGTTGCTACTTTAACATGCTTGGTGTACGGAATTTAAAAGGGGAAAAAAAAAGGCCGCAATGCACTGCTGGGGGAATCTGTGAACTAGAGATTCCAGCTTATTAAACATGATCATTTTCAGCTTGAGTGGCAGTGACACAGTAAAACTCATAAGCAGTTGACTACGATCTGGGCCATGTCAGGCCATGCACTGCCAGCCGAGTGTCACCTCTGGGCAGTTCACCCATGTGCTCACTCCCAGCCTCGTCACCAGCCATTTCATGTGTGTAACTGTGTCTCTTGTCCTTTGAATCAATTATTCCATTCTGAGGCTAGGTAAGAACTCCAACTTTACCAGTCTGGCTTTGACCTTGTCAGGATATAATTATATGTAAGTGAGTAAATCTTGAAATAAAGGCCATTCAAGCTATTAACCTCCAAATTTGTTTTCAGAGATAAAACACCTACTTTGTTATTTCGTCTCGTCTCTTTCTCTCTCTCTCTCTTTCTCTCTCTCTCTCTCATCTTCAAAATTTTACTTTATGAAAATTCAACATGCTGAGGGTGCATATAGTAAACTTAATATTCTCAGAGTTATGAGGTTTAAAAAGCAAATGAAGCGATGGTTATTTTTCCTTTCCTATCCTGAGAAATTCTCTGGCGTTATAATGATTGAAATTGTCTTCTAACACAATTTCCCATGCCCAAGTTTCAATGTTTCTTAAATGTGTTTCTATGTCTCCTTAAGATTCTTAAGATTTTTATTCCCAACTAATTGCAAGTGACTAATCTGAGAGGAAAAAAAGTCAGGAATAATAATAAAAAATTTGAACAAAGAATCTAAAACAAATGGTAAGGGGAGAGTTGAAGAAATATACATACATACACACACAGACACACACACATACACACACACAGATGAAAGTTGTGGGCATGTTAAGCATTCAGTTATGCATAGCATGAAGATGTCCTTTCCGGTTATTTTCTCTGCTAAACTGTTGTTTGGTCACACAGTAGAAGGGAGGTGCGCCTTTCCCCTGAGGCAGCGCCCAGTGTCATGTGGCATCAGCCCAGCCAGATTCCCCAGGGAGGTGGAAGGACAGCTATCTTGGTGCTACTTCCATGTGTTTGATGATAGGCACATACAGTGCATGTGTGCTCTATGAAGAGAGCCCCAGGAGACATTGTCCTTGCCCCTCTGAAATGGCATCTGGGCAGTACACACACTCATGCTATGAGGGCATGTCCATGGGTGCTGACATGCAGTCCCACCAGTGACTTCCCTTTCTATCTCAGATTTCATAGGAGGGAAGGAAGGAAGTAAAGGGAAAGAAAGACAGTACAGACATCATTTTATAAATGAAATAACTGTGAAAGTATTGGCCCCAAACAACAGCAAAGTTGTACTAGCAGTAATAAGAGGCAATCATAATAGTAGACAGTAGTAATGATGGCAGCTACCACTTCTGTGGCATTGCTATGAGCTGAATACTGCTCTGAGTGCTTTCTATGTATTGACTTACAAGTGCTATGATTGTATGGCAGGAACTTCTGTGAAGATCTTATTATGGTGAGGGAACTGAGAAACAGTGAAACTAAATAACTTGCCCACAGTCATATAACTAGGAAAAGTAGAACTATAATTCACACCCAGACAATCTAGTCCTGGAATCTGTGCTCTAAACCCATTCTACTCAAATTGTAGGCTGAAGAGATATTCTTGTCTGCAAGCTATGTGTTTCTGGTATCTCAGACATGGAGAATTGGAGACTGAGTATGTACACACTTTTATTTTTTTCTTTTTGGCATTTTGACATGGTTGAGTCTAATAAAAAAAACCAGGACTTATGTTTTGTACATTTTTGTGGGTTTTTAAATTTCTTTTTAGAGCAATTCATTTTTAATGTATTTTATAAAAGTACCTATTTGCAAAAGATTAAGGGAACGAAACTGAGCTCTCACCACAGCCAGAGAAGCACTGCTCTAAATCCTTTCCTCCCTACACTGCTTCACATAGAAGTAAAGCATAGAACCATCTTTTATGCCTCTGTATCTAAAGCACTTTACAACAGACAGAAGAGCTTGGACATTTGTTGTAGTTAGTTCTCTCCTTAGATATAAATGTAAAACTAAAAGAAAATTCATTTTCTTTTAGCATCTCCTCCCAATGGCATATCCCACACCTAAGTTTTCAGTTCCTAGAATACTCTTTAAATAACTAGAATATTGAGGAAATGTTCACTATTTAATAAATTAATGAGTGAAAGAGTGAATACAGGTCAATGATTGCCTCTTTAGTAATGCATGTGTATGTTTTTTATTTTTCTCATGATATAAAATGTATGATTTTAAACTTGAGATTTTAGACAGTGCTTAAATTAAAATGTCCTATTTCTTATGCTTCTGCTGTTCCCAGTATACAGGCAGGATTGGCTAGACCTCCTGGTCTCACCATCTGAAAGCCCTCTATGGCCATCATTTTTCTGCCAAATTGCTCCCACCCATTTCAAAGCAAAGCATGATGATTCAAACTAAAGTGAGGAAATCTCTCAAGAGAATATTTTTTTTATTACTCTTGAGTCATATTCCAGACATGGAGTTCCAAAGCACCAAAAAGTTTTGATGTTCCAACATTCCACATAGTTTTGGAACTCTGTGTCCAGCATTTTGGACATGAATATTTTGGGGGACGGATCATTTGAGGTGGACCTTGTGTGCCACTCAGAGTCTACAAATTATTCATTAGTTAGACCTGAAGAAAGGGATTGAACTGATGTACTTTAAGTTTCTAGTTTATCATTGATTTGGGGATTTATTTTTTATTTAGTGCCTCCATATTAAAAAACAATCAAGGGAATAATGTTTAGTGTTTTTCTTCCTTACCTATCAAACAGCTGAATGGGCAACTATCTGAACACTGGTTGAAGTCAAATTAGCTCTTCTAAGCCAGGCATGGTGGCGCAGGCTTGTAATCCCAGTACGTGGGAGGCTGAGACAGGAGGATCCAGGTTCGAAGACATCCTCAGCTACTTAGTGAGGCCCTCCACAACTTAGTGAGACCCTATTTCAAAATAAAGAATAAAAATTAGGACTGGGAATGTAGCTCAGAGGTAGAATGCCCCTGAGCTCAATCCCAAGTACCCAAAAAATTAAAAAAAAAAAAAAATTACCTCTCCTGCCCTCCATGGCTTAACCTTCATCCTTGTGACTTAGAGAGTGATGTGTGGACAGGAGTGTGAAACCTTAGTCAGAGTTTGCATTTAAATGGGGTCACTGGCCGCTCCATCTGCCTGTTAGTGTTCTAGAAGTCTGGCTTTCAACCAGGACAACCCCAAGCATGGCCCGTGGACTGTAGTGTCACCATCTCCTGGGAGGTTGTGAGAAATACAGATTCCTGACCCGCACTTCATTTGGGGAATCTTTAGTCTAATCAGCCCCTCCACATGACTTTGATACGCTCTGAAGTTTAAGATGCATGTCCTGAACACATCATGATGCCTGGCTTGTGGTTAAGAAATAGGATCTAATACCATGAGCTCTTAGATTCATGGTGAATAATAGTAGTCACTAAAAAAAAAAAAAGTATTTTACTTTGTTTCATCCCAGCCCAGATTGTAAAAACAATATTTGCAGTGGCAGCAGAAGCGACTTCCTAGTCTAGCACATTGCTGAATTTTTCAAAGTTCTTTCCAAAGGCAGGAGGAACCCACGTTTCCTGGCTTATGTAGGGCAATGTGAGACAGAGGCAGCTTTCCTAATGCTCAAATTCCCGTGTCCCTGGAGGAACAAACATAAGCTGTGCGAATAGAAATTTTAAGCAGTCTTGAAACATTTAAGGCGTATTTTCATTTTCCTCGCTGCCCTCGTATTTGCCAGAGTCTCTTCTGAGAAGTGAAATAACTACAGTCTGCCTGCAAACACCACACTCTCACCTCCTCCTCTGCCAGCTGCACCTCCCACGTCCACCTGCAGGCTTAGAGCAGTGATTCTCAGCTCCTTTAGAATCACTCAGGAGCTTCCAGAAAATGCCACTGCCCACATCCCATCAGCTGACCAGGAGGGGGCCTGCCCAGCCCAGTGTGTTGTAATGTGCTCACATAGTCCCAAGATAGCCAGAATTGGTGCCATGGCCTGGAGCTTTCTACTCTGTAGACTCAGCTGTTGCCCTCAGGGGAGAATGTAAAAAAAAAAAAAAAAAAAATTACAGTTGAGGCATTCTTTAATTGAGTTATGTTACCAACAGAGTGCTTTCTTTGATACACTGAACCCAGTTTTGTATATAAGCCTTGGATTCAGACACAAACGGATTTCAATTCCAGCCATTTCATTTGATAGCTTTGTGTTTATGCCCAAATCGTTCAACCTCTCTCTGTACCTATTTCTTCTATGAAATGGAAATAATAAAATCTGTGTCAGAGCAGCCCTCTAATGGCTAACTACAGTGATGATTGGGAGCCATGCCCCTCTTGCCTCTCCCACAGATCATGTGGGGGCACAGGGCATGAAGTCAGCATTGACTGCCGTGGTATGTTACCTACTTGTTCCTTGACTCCAACTTTTAGGGCTTTCTGACTTCTGACCTCTGACCTCTGCTGATGGCTCCTCAACCCCATCCTCTCTAGATGTTCACCTCAAGTCTTCTCACCTGCTGTTTGCCTGCTTCCTGCTCTTTGTCCTCTAGTACCTACCTAGTGACTTCCATTTCAAGTCCCCCACTACCCTGGCCTAATAATAGGATGAGATGATACTGTCTCACTCCATTTCTCCTTTTCCTGAGTCTGTCTACTGACCACATATTAGCAGCAGTAACAGCATGAAGTATTTATGACCAATTGAGCTACTGGATTAGATTTCTAGGGTTGCCATAACAGGTTACCACAAACTTAGTGGCTTAAAACAACAGAAACTTATTTTGTCACATTTCTGGAGGTCAGAAGTCATAATCCTTCCAAAGCTCTACAGAAGAACCTTTCCTTGTCTTTTCCAGCTTCTGGTGGCTCAGGTGGTATTTCCTGGCTCAGGCTGCATCACTCCAGACTCTGCCTCTGTCTTGCATGGCCTTTCCCCCAGTGTCTCTATTTGCTCTTTCTGGCTCTTACAAAGACTCTTTCATTACATTTAGCACCCATCCTAATCCTGTATGCTCTCATCCCAATATTTACCTTATTTACATCTGCAAATACACTATTTCCAAGTTGGGCCACATCCTGAGGTAGGATCTTTGGGGGTAACACTCTTCAGCCCACCACAGCTAGTAACTAGAAGCAAGTTAGCCAGAAGACAATATATTCTATTCGTAACATTTTCCTTAATGATTTCTAGCATGAGGCAGTGGGAAAGTTTTGCTACTGAAGCAATAGGCTCAGTATGGTCTAAATTCTTGACATCCGCAAGGTTCAGAATGAAAGTTCTTGGCAGACCATGTGATTGAGCTCTAGTTAAACCGTATTGAAGGTTGGTGGACACAGCTGCGTACAGTAAAATAATTTGCTAGAGGTAATTACACTGATTCCCAAACCTATTATCTCCCTAGTTAAGCCAAGGCGCTGCCAGTAACCTCTTCTGTTTTCCCAAGAAAGCGCGGCCAGCAGCAACAGCATATTGTTTTCATCATATTAAATTATGTTAATATGAAGAATGTTGCATTTGAGTGGCATTTGCATCACAGCCAGTTGTTGCTGTTCCACTCTCTGGTACAGAACACATTCAGCTTTTATTAGTGTAAATAGATTAGTCCCACTTAAGGTCTCCTGGAAGTCATCATGAAAATCATTAAGTTGAAAAGAGAGCTGATCAATTGATTTTTTTTCCCCCCGTAAGCTCTGAGAGATGGTGCTAATGGTCTCACTGTGCTAAACTAGGTCTAAAAATCAGGGTGTCTTGGGGCTGACCTTATTCTCCAGTGTTTATAGGAAAAGAAACACTAACTTACAACTCTTTGTTTATTTTTTTAATTTTATTCTTCTTATTTATTCATTAGCAATATTATTTTGTCTTTTCGCGACAAATAGGAGCCTCAAATAACCAGCCACTTGTGGCTACTTTAGACATTATTCAGGAAGATGGAGTACTAGAAGATGCCTTTGCTCCTGTTTTTGATTGTTAAGATTCAACACTCACCAGTTCACTTCTAAGACAACTGGGCAAATTAAATCTTTCATTACTATGGGGACATTCAGGATCTTGTAACATTTATCTGTGTTTTCAGATCAGTTGTGCTATTTTTGTGTTGTTAACTCTATTACTGGTTTAATGCATTTTAATTTCTGTAGAATTTTTGTGATTCTTGGGAGGCATTTTGAAAGTAATTACTGCTAGGTTTCATCTTGGTGGGATGGGAAAAGCATATAAAGCCTGGATCTGGTCTCTTTAGCAGCTTGATGGCAAGTCCAGGCATTACCTTGCCTGAGATTCCCCTCATCTATAAAACGAGAGTGATATTTGCCTAAACTACCTTGCAAGACTTGGGTGGGAAGTATAATCAGACCAGGTATTCATCAGGACCTGAGGAAATGCTATACATACTGAGATGTTCCATGACAGTTATTACAGCTAGCCCACATGCTCACACAGTCACTCCATTCAGAAAAACCCATTAGTATTAAAGAGAATGGTGCTAAAATGCCTACAGAAATAATTTTTTAAAAATGCTTCTATTAAGTGAAAAGCTTCACTAGTCACTACCAACATTTGTTTCATGCATCGTTAGAAGGCCAGCATAAGAACCTGCCATTTCTGAAGATATTTTTTTTTTCAAATAGCCTATCATGAAAATATTTTAGACATATATAAGCTGGAAAAACTGTCCAGTTAACATCCACATACTCACCACCCAGATTCTCCAATTAACATTTCCCTATGTTTGTTTAATGGCATAACTGAATCTGGTCATTTTAATTCTTCTTCAGCTATCCCAGAAGTGAATTGCCGACCATTCCCTAAGCACTTTATTATGGTGCTACTCACAGGATTTTAATATTTTACTTAGAAAATCTGATTGTACAGAGAGCTACATTAAGTGAGAGTAGTTGCTTTGTTAAGAGTGTTCAATTTCTGAAAGTACCCATCCAGACATTTCCTTTAAATAGTAGCATGGGACAGGGAATTGACCAGCTCATGCTCACGATTAATCTATAAGTAGGGCTGTTATTGATATAACATTACAAAGGACTTGTCCTCATAACTGTTGGTGAAGAAGGCTGTGAAGTGAGCACACCAGTCACATTAGATGATCAACTTCAATTTTTATAAATATCCTTAACTTACAGTCTTATTTCTGAAAGAAAAAGAAGTCAGATCTCACCTGTTTGATGGTCTTAGAGAATTTCTTGAATAATAAGACTTCTATAAGTATATTTCTACAAAGCCAGGAGAATTTTTATTGTATTAGCTACACATAAACTATCTTCTACAGCATATAGCTATCTAGACATGTGGAGTAGTACCAAAGGGGCTAGAAATAAACATCTGTTTTTTCTTTTGTCTACAGAAAATCATCTGCAGCCAGCTGTGTATATGTATAAGGACCCTTAATAATCTAAAAAATTTTGGGTTTGGGGGTGGGGGGCTCAATCATCTTTCCAAATGTTTTCTTCAACAATCCATCACCTCATACAATGTATTGGGAGCAGATTTTAATTTAGATGCAAGTTTTCAAGAATTCATCTACAAATCTGGGTTATGGGTTCAGTTTAAAAAGAATAAGCTGGAAGGCTTTAGGCAAGAGGGATTGCTGAGTAGAAAAGTAATTACAGCTAGTGACACTTGTTTACCAGCTTTGCTGGGTACTAAGAAACTTGTTTGAGCACAAGGCTATTTGAGAATGACATCAATATAGGGATAAGCCCTGGGTTTTAAACTAGGATTCTGAATTTATTTCCTATCATGAGTAAAGGTAGGTCCACTCATGGTCAGTTTAGTTGTCACCTAGACCGTTCTATGAAACAGGGCTCATTTGAGATAAATATTTTGAGACATTGATTGGCTGCTGTCCATTTTGATCTTGCCTCAGCCCACTCTTTGGTGGATAAGCAGGAGAGAAGGTAATGACTTATGACAGATCTGCTGACAGGGACCGAACTACATTAACACTGTGTCACTCAGATCTTTAGAGAATTGCCTTCGCCTGAAATATAGTTGACTTTACTTGCTAACAAAGGCATCTTCAGATTTATTTCTTTTCCTTAAATGTTAGAGAAGAGGAAGAACGTCCTATCAAAAGATACTACGAAGAGAGAAAAGGCTGGCTCGACAGCCCGGGCAAATGATAGTTATCATTCTTAGGAGCGGCAGAATTGCTGATCTGGCAAGATTACTGGTAAGAGCCAGATGAGTATAGACAGAGAACTGCTGTTCTTAGGAAATTTCTGAGGTTCTTATCCTAAGTAATTTTTGCCCTGTCTGGATGTGCAGCTTTGGCTTAGAGATGTTCTAGTGAGAAAATGAAGAAAGAGGAAGTAAGACTACCTCAGCTTGAAAGCTAAATGGCCCTTTTAAGATGAACTGTTCAAGGAAGGCAGCTGTATTTCTTCATGTTTTTCAAGGATCTTGTCCTACTCAGTACTTGTGTGCATCTGATCTTGGTGAGCTGGTAAAAGCCTGATGCCTCACATATATCAAGAGTGACATGGTACAGTTGAGTAATTGACACTGTTGAAATTATAAAACACTAAATAACTAATATTTATTAAACACTGACTTTATGCTAGACAAAGTGATAGAAGGATACAGGAAACATTTAAAGCAAGACTCTCACTTCTCAGAAATTTAGTAAGGAATCTGTTAACTAGAGAATCCGAATTTCTCACACCTACAAACCCAAGAACAATAGAGAACAGTGTATAATTGAATACTGAATGTGGTGATCCAGAAGATACTGAGAGCTAGAGGATTCAAGGGAGGCCTTGGGCAAGAAGTGGGCTCTGGGGCATTATAGGATTTCTCAGAGATGGAGAAAGTGACTCAAACAAGGACACAAGATATGCAGGGATACAGAAGGTAAACATGACCACTATGTTTCCACGAGAAAGTGAAGTATAAGTAAAGAAAGAGTGGAGAGTGAGAAATAAGATCAATAGGGGCCCCAAACTCTATAGTAGAGATATGAGACTTCAGGCAGACCAGCTTACTGGGAAGAGTTACAGAGGCATAAAAGGTTTTAGAAAACGGATGTGCTCAAATGGATGCACTTTGAAGGAAGAGTGGGCTTTGCATCTTACGGCACAATACAGGGCAGAGAGCTGGGGTCACAGGCGGCGAGGGCAATGATCCAGTAATCTGGTGCTGAATGGGAGACAGGAAGTTTTCTCTGAGTGTTGTTTCTCTCTAGATGGAAGCTTGGGGAATTGACCTCCAGGCCGCCTGAGGTTTGGTGAGCCCCGACATTTTGCCAAGCTCAGCATTTGAAGTCATTCTTTTGATTGATTGTCATAATTAACCAAACAAACCCCACAGACTGACTTTCCAGAATAAATATTCACTCATAAATCTTGATCAGGTTTATTCTTCCTGTACCTCGAAGGCCACGACTGGATGAAGTTCGTCATCACCTCTGTGTCCACAGAAATAGCCATTTGGCTGTAACACTTTCATATTTGTCTAAAGATTAAGCTGTACTTTTCTCATTTATTGCCTTTCTGGACACACAGGAGCTCTGCCAGTTAAAGCCCTGCCTTGGGAGAAAGGCAACACACAGCTCACTCATTAACAGGTTATCTATGTCATTATGTCCTTTTCGGATTGTGCATACTAGGAATAGAGTCTTTTGAGGAGAAAAATTCATCTAGGCTTCTGGTTTCCCTTTCTTTTTCTTCCTCGTTTTTATCTGCTTTTCCTCTTCCATAGTTACAGCTATTCCCATGGTGAATGGTCATATCTGTGGAGTCCAGAATACCTCGAGTATTCACTTGCAAATAGCGACAAAGTCAAATTCAGATAACTGCACTTAAATGAGAGCCATTCTCTACCCCTCCTATTGGACACACACTACTGTACTTTGCCCCATTTCAACCAGGAGAGCTTAATTGCTTTCTTCCTTTTTATTCCACAAAGCATTTCTGAATTTGTTGTCCCCTCGGTCATTCCAAGGTCAAGGCTGCCTATCAGACACTTGCAGAAGTGTGTTGGTAACCTTGCTTTTTGTGTTTGCACATGGCTTCCAAAGCTATACCAGAGACAGCAGCTTGCCTGGGCAAACAGAGGGCCAGGTTGTCAGTTCATTTCTTGTCTCCTGAACCATAGTACTCCTGCCATCCTTTCAAAGGTTTGCTTTAGGGCTAATAGAAATATTTTGGCACATAGTAGGCACTGAGTTGTAGACTGAATCAAATAGAAATTGCCAATAGCTGTGTCAAAGGGTATTCTTTGGCTTATGTGGTTAGAGATGGAATGTATTAAAACAGTTATATTGTTTGCCAAGGAAAGTAGCATTGCATGTTGGTTTTTAAAAACTAAATTTTCTACTTTGAAAATTTTTTGATTTATATAAGATTTATGAAAATAGTACAGAGTCCCCATATATCTCACCCCCAATTTCCCTATTATTAAAATCTTATGGTTCATTTGTTACAATTAATAAACCAATACTGATACACCATTATTGATAAAAGCCCATACTTTACTCATATTGCCTTATTGGATTTTTTGAAACCTAGTATCTTTTTTTTTGGTAGCAGCATCCTATCCGAATACCACATAACATTTCATTGTTATGTCTCCTTAGACTCTCTTGGCTTTAACAGTTTCTTTCCCTTTATTTGATGACCTTGAAATTCTTGAGGAATGCTATTAGGTATCTTGTAGTATTCCTAACCTACGGGTTTATTTAATGTTTTTCTTATGGTTTCACTGGCATTATGAGTTTTGGGACATAATCTCAGGGGTGTATATACTATCAATATGACTTATCACTATAGATAACAACCTTGATTACTGGCCTGTGGCAGTACTGGTCAGGGTTTCCCACTATAAAGTTACTCTCTTTTCTGTCCACTTTACGTAGTGTACTCTAAAAGGAAGCCACTTTGTACAACCCATACACTTAAAGAACAATGAGGTATATTCTACTTCCTTGAAGGTAGAGCATCTGCAGGAGTGATTTGGAATACTTTTGCATGAGAGATTTGTGACTTCTCTGTATTTGTATTTATCCAATCATTTATTTATGCCACTAGGAGCTCACAGATCATACTTGGGGTTGTAATTCAGTATTACTTTATTTAATTTGTTGCTCAAATTGTTCTAGCTCTAACCAATTTGAGGTCTTTCAGTTGGCTTCTCTGTTGTCTGTGTTCCCATCATTGAGATTGTTTTCTAAAGCATTTCCTTACTGGCACTGCAAGATGCTCCAGGCTCATCTTATGAGTTTCCTGCACCAGTCCTAGAATCGGCCAATTTTCTAAGGATCCCAAATAATTTTATTGGAGAATGATATTCAAGTCTAAAATCTGGGGACTTGGTATGTTTCCTGCTACTTGAGCACATCATTATTTCTGGGTCCTCTCAGCTGACAGAAGGAAATACCTGTGTGTATACTAACCCTTATGTATATTCTTATCTATAAATATTTTTGTATATAACTATTTGTATCTATGTTAAGCTAAAAATGAGTGTGCTGATGTCTTCACCCCTAATAAATTACCACATGGATCATTCTAGCCTGCTCCTCTTGCTTAGTTGTCATCTACATCTTCAAAGCGATAAACTTGGCTTCCCCCATTTCTCAGTCCATGTACTTAACAACTTTATTCCAGTAACATATATAGTAGTGTAAGAACGGTTCAATTCCAGTATACCTATGTAGCAGTATCAGAACCTCCAACCCATCTCCTCAAGGAGAGTGTACTATGCTCATGTACACATCCTTTTGCCTGTAGTCTCCTAATCTCCTTATCTCCAAAGTGACTTGAGCAGCACCTCTTTTCCCCACTCCCTTCAGAGAAACTGTTTTATGCATTTGTAATATAGTTGGTTTTGTCATATTTTTCACTCGATCCTGGGATCCCATGCCATCCTAAGTTATTATTTTTAATTTGCATGCATTAGCATTTATTCTTTCTGTTTTAAAGTTCTGTAGGTTTTTGACAAATACAGTGTAATATATCTATCAGTTACAGAGGAATTAAAAGGGTAAGAACATAGGCAGAAGGGCCAAAGTATAAGTGCAGAAATAACTTTCTCAAAAGCCAGCAGGACAAGAAATTTATAGATAGCAGTGATCAGAACTCTTTTGAGGCATAAAACATAAATAAAAGAAAATTAAAGATTTCTCTTACAGTGAGAAAAACCAGAAAAGTTATAATTTATAGAGTTATTATTTAGTTGGTGAATGTTTTTAATTAGTCCCTAGGTAGCTATTTTTTAAATCTTTAACATATGAATATAAAGCTCATATGTTTGTCTAAAATGCATTAGTTAAATATTTATGTGATTAGTTACATATTCATAATGCCTGCTTTTTATGGAAAATAAAATCTATTTTTACTTTTTCTCAACTAGCAAAATCTAGGGAAAACCAAGATAATAGGCTTATGAAACTATTGACCAGATTCACCTCTTGTGTATTAACCCAATTGTAGACCTTGTGCCTGGGTAGAACTAATCAATTGCTTTTGAGCTAGCTTAGCAAATAGATATGTCAGTAATAGCAAAATTTTTAGGCTTATTTTAATTGTTTCCTTATTTCTTCTAAGTCCTGGACATAAAGACATAGGCTGATTTACTTATATTGTGGAAATACAGTATATTAGATAGATAATGTAACCAAACTCATATATATGGGACAAATGTAATTTTTAAGCCATAACTTTTTAATAAAAGCCTGGTTTTATATAGTTAAACTGAATTATGAATTTGCCCAGCTAATATTGGTATTCTCTGTCATAAAAAATGACTTGATTTCCATAGCACTTTCAAGGCTAGAATGTGCTTTATAAATTAATCCATGTCCATCACTGGGGTCAACTCAACATAAGTGCCTTGTCCAGGGTGACACAAACGGAAGCTCCGTAGTAGAATCCAGATCCCTCTGTCAGCTCAATTCTCTTTCTATTCTGTTCATGGTACTATTTGAACCCTCTTACTTTTCATGTGCTGAGTGGCTTGTTTATACTGGATTTCAACAGCACCAATACTTGTACTATAAGAAAAACATTTTGATCTGCTGAACTTTCAGGAAAGTAACATCCTACACCACCTCCTTTTTAGGATGACTTTGCCTTGCCATTTGCGCCTTTCTCTAGGCAGAGCACGTTTCACTCCAAACCCAAATAACAAGTCCCTCTCTCCTAATTTGTGGTTTTCAAAATTTTATAGTGTTTTTTTTTTCCCCTTGCTGTCCAGAAGGCTGTCTGAAAAGTCACAATCATTTAAATAATTGATGGCTACTTTATGAAATTGTCAGCCTGGATCCATCCTCCTGCCTCCCCCAACCACAAGTCCTTGAGCAGCTAATCCTTTTATGTTGTATGCTTTTTTTTTTCTTTCCTGGTTTCATTTAGATAATTATATTATTCACCCTGGAATATAATTGCCTTTATACTGTGGAGGAAGAGGAGGCGGAGCAGGGTGGGAGCTGCCTGCTGTTGACATCTGCAGGTTGTAAAATGCCTGTTATACTCTAGCCTCTAATTTCTTTGCCATCCCACCTTTTAAAGATTTAATTATACCTGTGTAAAAGCACAATTTGAAATGTGACTTCTGATTCTTTTGGAAGATAAAAGAGAGATTAATCCATTGTTAAACATGAACAATGTTTTTGCGTGGAACAATGCAAAAAAGACTTGGGACTGGAATTCAGGCATCTGTAGTCCATTAAACAAACAATTTCTGAATGCCTACTGTGTGCCAGGCATAGGACTAAGAATTAGAAAGTACAGAGATTTAAAAAGAAAGAAAGAAAAATAATAGCTGTCGTCTAG
>PVLC010035753.1:0-16356 GCA_004027655.1 Graphiurus murinus | reverse complement strand
ACTTACAAGATCACATCAAAGTCAATCACTAAACTGACCAGGAGATAGGGGGAGGGTGGGTGGGAATTGGGGAAGGGTTAATGAGAAATATGTGCATGGATGTCTTTACCTGTACTAGCTTGTACCCAACAAAAATGTGTGATTAACCCTGTTGTACCCAAGAAATGTATAAAAATCCATGCTAAAAAAATAAAAAAAAGAATAAAATAGGACTGGAGGTGTAGTTGGAAGGTAGAATGCCCCTGGGTTCCATCTCCAGTACCAAGTAAATAAATAAATAAATAAGGAAAAAAAAAAGAACACATGGGACAACGATTTTAAACCTGTGGCGAGGACACCCCAGATCACACCTCCCACTGGAATCAGAGCAGCAGAGATCTGTAAGTTAAATTGGACCCCTGGTGTGCGGGGCCTGTATACAAAGTGCAGACTCAGTCACCAACTCAGCTCTGTACTTACAAACTAGCAGGGTTTTTTATTTTGTTTCTTGTTGTTGCTGTTGTTGTTTTTGGTTTTGGGGTTTTTGTGTGTGTGTTATGTTTTAGTTGTTTTTTCTATGTTTTCGTTTTGTATTGCCTTGATTTATTTATGTTTGGGTGATTGGTTGCCTTGTTATTTCTTGCTTCGTTTGTTGACTCTCCTTTTATAAGCTTCCCTCCCTCTCTCCCATCTATATTCTTCTCCTAACACTTTTTCTCTTTTCTTCTTCCTTTTTTCCCTGTCTCATATCAAGACCATCTCATACTACCACACCTAAAACTCTACATTGACTACCAGAATCTGGTGACATATCCACCATATCTAATCTTTACAAAATATCACCTCAACACACTCAACCTCTTATTCCACTGGACCATACCGTCTACTCTACCCTATTCTTGCATTCATCACTGTGACTTCTCATCCAACCTTTACCAAGAGCCCACAGAGTGGGAGAAAATTTTTACCAGCTACTCTTCTGACAGAGGTCTAATATCTAGGATATACAGAGAGCTCAAGAAAATAACAGCTAGGAAAATAAATAACCCAATCAAAAAATGGGGAAAGGATCTAAATAGACACCTCACAAAAGAAGAAATACAAATGGCCAATAAATATATGATGAAATGTTAATAAAAACTACCTTGAGATTTCACCTAACTCCAATCAGAATGACAATTATAAAAAACAGGAACAACAACAAATGCTGGCCAGGGTGTGGAGAAATGGGAACCCTAATTCATTGCTGGTGGGATTGCAAACTAGTGCAACCACTTTGGAAAACAGTATGGAGGATCCTCAGACGAATGGGAATCAACCTACCATATGATCCAGCAATACCACTTCTGGGTATCTACCCAAAAGAATGAAAACCAAACTATCAGACCAATGCATGTGTATCTATGTTTATAGCTGCATAATTCATAATTACCAAACTATGGAAACAGCCAAGATCGACAGATGAATGGATTACAAAACTATGGGATACGTACACAATGGAATTTTACTCAGCCATAAAGAAAAACAAAATCGTGTTATTTGCCAGCAAATGGATGCAACTGGAACACATTATGTTAAGTGAGATGAGCCAGTCACAAAGAGTAAAAAAGCATATGTTCTCCCTAATATGTGGATGCTAGGTAGAAGATGGGGCATAAGAGCATCTCTAGCTAAAAAAAGGAGAAACCCTCAATAAGCAAAGAAGTTAACTTAAGCGGATGGATGGGGGTGGGGGGACATCCTAATGCACATGATGTACTTTCACAAATATATCAAGATCAATCACTAAACTGAACTTGAGAAGGAGGGAGGCCGAGGGAATGGGGTGGGAATTGGGGAAGGGGTTAAATGAGAAATGTGTGCATCATATATGCCTTTATCAGCTTGTACCTAACAAAGATGTATGATTACAATGCACCAATTATTATATAAAATAATAATAATAATAATAATAATAATAATAATAATAAAATAAAGGAAACCAGACCATGTCACTCTACAGCATGCCTCTTTAACATCATTGCATTTGAGCTAAAGGCAATTAAGATGCAGTAAACAGGGCAGGAATTGTGGTACATACCTGTAATCCCAGTACTTTGGAGGCTGAAGACAGGAGGAGCCCAGGTTATAAGCCAGCCTCAGCAACTTAGCAAGACTCTCAGCAACTTAGAGAGACCCTGTTTCCCAATAAAAAGTAAAATAAGGCTGTGGGCATAGCTTGGAGGTAGAATGTCCATGGGTTCAATCCTCAGTACCACAAAAAAAAAAGCAGCAGAAGAAAGACTATTTCTATCCTTCTCCCTTTCCACCTAAAAACTGAATATAACTTCTCCTTTACTGAAGACAGATGTTGGTCCAGAGAGGGCACCAGAAATTTCTGCAAATGAGCCCTTATCTACCATTAGTTTCCCAATATATCAACCTTCTGGAAACCGAAAATTGCCCTTCTTTTTCCTGTCAATTCTCTAACATATACTGTTCTTTGTTGAAGATCCCACATAAGCCAGAGTTTTAAGCCACTGCTTTGCGTTACCTCTCACCAGCATTTCCCCTGAGTGGCACACACTTACATCAATAACTTGCTTGCTTTTTCCTTGTTAATCTGTCTTCTGTTACAGGAATCTGTCCTGACTAGGAATTTGTGAGTATTGAGAAGAGATTACATACATCAACTTCTGCACTATTCAAATAAAATGATGCAAGTTCTTGCCCTATGGGACTCTAGGAAGCTCAGACCCATACTGATATTTCTGATGATTCCCTTGCAAGAAAGGTTCCATTTCCTCTGCTGCTGGCTGTATGCCAATCAATTCTCTTGAGTGCTACCCCTAAGCGTTCTCTCAACTACTTTCTTCTTTCCTCACTTTCTATAGTCACTGTCCATTCCTTATAGGTTTCACCCTTCATCCAAGCATGAAAACACCTTCTCCTTCCTTGCCACCAACCACTGCCAACACAGAGCTGTTATGTACAATAAACTTCAAATTTGAACTTTATAAATATTCATGAATATATTCATATATGCAAATACCAACATAACCATTATCTGAAAAACATAGTTTTCCCCCTGTCATACTGGGGCTTGAACCCAGGGGCATTCTACCTCCAAGCTACACCCCCACCAATATCTTATTTTTTATTTTTTAACAGGGTCTCGCTAACTTGTAGAGTGTCTTGCTAAGTTAAGTTATTGATGCTGGCCTTGAACCTGCAAGCCTCCTGTCTCAACTTCCCAAGTACTAGGATTACAAGCATACACCACACTTCCTGGCCAAGAAGTAACTCTTAGTTGTGAATGACCTTTATCTAGCATTTTTGCTCTAAAACTCAATTACAATGGATTGATTAATTCTTACCCATGTCTGCTCTGTGATGTTATACTGGTACCATTACTCTCTTTGCTTTTATACAAAAGAACAGAAAAATCATTAGAGATAAGCCTAACTCATGACCCACTTTATAACAAAAATAACCCAGTCTATGGGCCCCTTCCTTAGATGGACATCAGTGCTACAACACAAATTTACTCATGAACCAGATATTTATAGATGGCTTTCAAAGTGCTAGGCACAGTGCTAGATTTTAGAAAAAAAAATGGTAAATAAAATAGTCATGATTCCCTACCCTCATGGAGCAGGCAGTCCAGTGAATAGAGCCACGAAAATATAAAACTGGAAAAGAACTTGGAAGTCATATACAAAAGCCCTTCATTTATCAATGAAGCACACAGAAATGAAATTACTTGTTAATGGACACACGAATTGGTGACTAAATAAATTGGAAGACATAGATCTGAGTCTTCTTTATAAAGGACTTAATTTCATCTTCAATGTCATATAGTAGTGTTTCTACAACCTCCAAGTTCAGAGATCTCTCTAGAACAAGTTCCTACTCTTACTGTTATGTGTGACATGAGCCAAAGCCTACTTGAGTGGCAGTGCAGCAGCAGCAGCAGTTGTAAAAGTAGCAGTCATAGTAGCTGTAGCAGACGCTATCATATATTTGAGAGCTTACTAGATTCTAAGCATTGGAAATACTTTCATTCATTCACTCTTCAAGATAGATGGCATTACTCCCACTTAGAGATGAGGAAACAGAACCCCAGAGGTAAAGTGACTTGTCAAGGTTCCTCAAGGATAGTAATTCTCAGATCTGATCCTCAAATCTGATGAGAATTTTCTTATGATAACATCAACATTCTGATCTCTACATAGACATAGAATATAAGTTAATGGAAGATTTCTCTGGTCTGCTGAACAAGATATAGAAAATGGGTAGTGTAATTAAAAAGAAAAATGGTACCATAGTTGACACAGTATAAGAGGTTTTGATACGGTAGAACAGAAGAAGTCAAAATTTAGGTAGAAAGGAGACAGATTGGAAAGGAAAGGAAAAATATAGTTTTAAAATCTGGAAAGTTCATCTCAACTCCACCCTATACAGTGTGTCAGGTCTTGAGCAGAAGCATCAATGAATCCAAATCCTTAATCTCAATGGCCCCTCTATCCTCACCTGAAATTCCTGAGATGCTTAGTAAGCAAAGGATCCACAAAGAGGACAAAGGTCAGACTTCAGCCAGTCACCACCCATCATTGCTAAGAAACCTGAGGAAGAGGAGGTCCAGACCTCTGCTGTGCCCACCCCCTCTTGGGGATTCTATAAAAGAACTGAAAAGGCTGCAAAGACTCTCTTGCCTGGATGATCTCTCCTTTGAGATGGCCTGCCTTCTCCCTTGAGTCCCTCACTTCCTGAATAAAACTCCTGTCTTTGTCCCTGGCTGATATTCTGATATTCTTTTCACCATGGAGCCCAAGAACCCACAGGAGATATCATGCTGACCCACGACATTCTTTGGTGCCCAATGTGGAGCTTTGGATAAATCAGCAGTGTAAGTTTACCAAAAATGTTTAGAATTTTCTCATTTGTCCTATTTGCATGTGCAGATTTCTGGGAATGCCAGGGGAGCTCAGAGATGTGTGGGTTAGAAAGGAGAGTAGCAGGTCAGAGCCTGCAGTTGCTTGCCAGCCACCTGCTTCATGGGAAAGGAGGAGAGGCCTCCACCTAACACCAAGGCCTGCGCTGGGTAGTGCCCCACAGCTTCATGGGGGACACTGCAGAAGGCTGCACGGTCCAAAGTCCCACTGGAAATTGGCTCATTTATGGCTGATTGCCAGCCATCATGGCAAAGGCAGCTGCCACCCACTTCAGCCAAATACCTCTCTCTGCCATGAGAGCAAGTGAGTGAAACCCATGTTTTAAACATGGGTTTGTTAAAGCCAGCTGCAAGCAATGGGACTTAGATTTAGCAGATTTTAACTCACTCTCTCTCCCCTTTTCTCCCCTGCCTTTCTCTCCCTCTTTCTTTCTTTCTTTTTTCTTTCTTTTTTCTTCCTTTCTTTCTCTCTCAGGCTAACCTCAGTCTCCCTTAAGAATGAGTGCATAAAGGCACTAAAAACAGGGGCATTTAGAACCATCATACTTTAGTGGCTGATCTATTAGTCTTTTGCTACAAATATTAGCTCTGAATTGTTTTTGTTTTGTTTGGTTTGGTTTGGTTTGGTTTGTTTGTCTCATTGCTCTAACTAAGCCAGCTGACCATGTGAGTACTGGGCAGGGGTACTTTTAGGATTTTTGCCTGAAACAAAGTATGTTGATTTCTTTTCTCCTATGTTTATGGTAAGGACTAAGTGAATTTGATTTTGTCTCATAAATGGGCATAGTTTTTTGTTTTTTGTTTTTTTTTTAATTTTTTAATTTTTATTGTAGTAATTCGTGCAATATAGCGTACATCTTTGTTAAGTACAAATTGTTAACAACATATTTGCACACAATTCTCATTTGACCCCTTCCCCGATTCCCTCCCCATTCCCGTTCCCTCCCCCTCCCTCCCCCTAAGGTTCACTTCAGTGAGTGACCTTATAAAATTATGTTCTTTGCAGGGAAATGGATGCAACTGGAAAACATTATGTTAAGTGAGATTAGTCAGTCACATAGAGTTAAGAAGCATATGTTCTGCCTAATATGTGGATGCTAGGGAGAAGATGGGGCATAGGAGGGTCTCCAGATGAAAAAGAGAGATCCTCAATAAGCAAAGAAGTTGGTTTAATTGTAGTGGATGCATGGGGCAGAGGGACACCCTAAAGGGCATAGTTTTTTAAAAAGTCTTTTTTCTTTGACCCCTAGCCTCAATTAAGAAGCTGTTTAATTAAGAAAACAGCATCACCTATGGAGTACAGAAACTGTTTGCTCAAAATGTGCTTTGTCTTAATATCTTGATTAACATTTAATTTTGTTTTATCTAGGAAATGCCCGCAAGTCCTCACCTTTGCAAGTTATATATAAAAAAAACCTGTTCATTCTATTTTAAATTATTTGCTTACATGTTTCAGTTCATATATGAGTTATAAATTTTAAAAATAATAGAAATTACTGGGGATAAGAATTCAGGGTTATTCTGTTCTTAAAAATATTTTGTTTTGTTCCATTTTCTTTTGTCTTGTGTGCTTGCCTTTCTAGTAAAGGTCCCTGAGCAGGCTCAGAGATCTGGATAGAGGCAAGAATTCGATCTGATCTGATAGAGATTACATAGTGGACCAAGGACACTTGGGTGCCAGTATTTACAGAGATAATGGACAAAGGTCCATTCTAAATCTGGGTGGCAAGCTCTGTGGCAGGGATGCCTAGCCATAGAAGGACTTCTGCATTTGAATGAGCCAACATCATTCATTCAGAGTAATTGCATATTTCCATAGTTGGGATGCTGCTATGGAAAGATTGACAACTCAAAATGAATCATCTTTCATTTTTGTCTCATGTTTGTTTTAAAATCCAACTTTTGTGTTATAAGTAAAAAAAAATCCTTACACTGCATGAACTAGATCATGGGTATTTTAACATATATCCCTTAAAACATCCCTAGAGTGCATATTAAATAGGTAAAAGACAAAAGATTAAAAACAGGAAGAAACTACCTGGGCATGATGGCACAAGCTTGTAATCCCAGTACTTGGGAGGCTGAGACCGGAGGATCGGGGTTCTCGGCCAGCTTCAGCTACTTTGTGAGGCCTCTCCACAACTTAGTGAGACCCTGCTTCAAAATAAAGAATAAAAAATAGGACTGGGGGTGTAGTTCAGAGGTAGAATGGCCCTGGGTTCCATCCCCAATACCGCAAAAAAAAAAAAAAAAAAAGGAAGAAACTAGTTTTTTGTTACCTTTCCTGACCCTAATGTAAATTAAAAGATGGAGTCTTGTTCTGTAAGTCGAAAAAATGTGCATAGATCTAAATACTTAGGTTTTTCCCTTAAGAAATATAATGTAGTGATGTTTAATGCAGAGCTGCCTCATGGTGGACAGTGGCCACCTGAACCATTTTATTCCAGTGTCATTCATGATTGGCAGTCCCTGCTTCACACATTGCCTACTGTACCAGCTTCCATGTTTGTGTCCTCTATTCTATAATCTATTACTCATTGTGTTATATGATAAGCATTTGTGATAGGTTACATTTTAATTTTGGGGACTATATAACTGGCTGTAGGTTTAGTTATCTATGGAGACTCAATGCCTGGCAAGTTAAAGCTATAAGATATATGTTTGCTGTCTACTTTTGAGTATGTCTTTATCCATAAGTGTATTGTTTGTCTATTGTCCACATGGTACCAGAATTAGCTTATAAAGAGCACTCATAAGTTAAAAAAAAAAGGATCCAAATACCTTTTAGTTCACATGACTTAAGTCTTTAACAACTAAGTTTAAGTTTATTGGAAAAGTAAGACATGCCATTAAAAGTTAACAGTTTTTTTTCAGGTTAGCAATTAGGATTATATTGTCCCTATTTGATGTTTAAATTACAATGTTCATTTTTTTAGTATCTTTTATTTGTTAACATAATGACTTAAAGTGCTGATTGGCTATTAAAATGGGTAAATTAGGTAAATTAAGATTTTCTTTATAAATGGCTTATTTTTAAGTAAGTTAGATGTTAAATATCAATTGCTAAATATATTCTTGGCTTAACATCAGCAAAGGACAATATATTTGAGTCTAGTAAATAGGACATATATATATATATGGAGCAGTTTAAGATTTCAGTCTTTTGGATGTTAACATGAGTTTCTAAGGGTCAAAGTTCTGATTGATATGTGATACTATACATATATAGGGCTTAGGGCTTAAAAAAATTCTTGGGCTGTATTTTGATAAACAACTATTAAAATATTATTAAATATTCTTTATCTATGCACTGTTTTACCTTACCTAAAAGAATTTATCTAAATTAAAAATCTGTTACAGGGGTTGCTTTAGTGTAATGAATTTTTTTACGTAAAGATTGTTCTAATTGCTTAAACCTAAAATTTTTGTTAAGACATAGGAAAGTCAAATAAATAAATAGGAGATATTTATAGGTATGAGGAGGTATTATAATAAAAGAGGGGAAATGCTCCCATCTGGAGAGGGATTTTCTATGGCAAAAAAATTATTCTAAATGACTAAATTATAATTTCCTATGTTACTTATATTTAAAGCAATATGGTTTTGTACTCTAAATATTTACTAAGGACTAGCTTAAAAGGTTGTATCATGGCAAGATAATCTATTATGTTCACTGTCTTTGATTACCTAGCAAGCTGCATCTTAGCAGATCAGGGTTTAAATGTCTGTATTCTACACCTGTTTAATGATTGCTTTGTAGCACAGGCTAAATGAACAACTATAATTTGGGGTTACTATATTTGACACCCTGTATATCTGTGGATAAATATTCTGTGTATCTAGGTTCATCTAAATGTTTCACAAGAGCTTATAAAGTTAAATGTGTATGAGTTTTCAATACATGCAAGCTAATTAACAAGAGATCTCTCTGCAATGTACATTATGTTAGTATCTCAAGTCACTAAAACTTCTGCCATCTATGTTTTAATACCATTCAGAAATCCATCACTAAGACCTGGTTTATACCTGTTTGCTTTAAATAAAGTTTTATCATTGTAAAAGAGAGATACAACTGTCTATCAGGTAATAAGGTTATTTCTAATTATAAATATTGTCCTCTAAACTTATAAAAATTTATAGCTATTTGATTTTTATCAATGCTGTTAACCTACATAGACTTGCAATTATAGTTATCTTATTGAGCTATGAATTCTAAATTTCACTCCAATGGTTAAGGTTATGTTAAGGGTAAGGTTAAAAAAATTGTTAATGTTTATGTATCATGTTAATTATACTGGTTTCTTTATTAGTTAAGTATATTTTTGACTCCTAAGTATCTTCTAAAATGCAGAACTTAAGAAACCCCTTACCAAGCTGATGTCCTATAAACAAAAAGGTTAATGTTAACAGTAATTTTTTGAGTTTTATATTTGTGTATTCCTGAATTGTATTATAATCATCTTTGAGCAAAGATAATTAGAGGTGATGAAACACTTGGCATTTCAAATTATGCCACTCTGGTAAAAAAAAAAATTTGGTAAATATATGTCAAATTTAAATGGGGATTTGTTTATGTCATCACATATTACCAGAACTATATTGTAATTATTGTCTGTTAACATTACAAATGTATTTTTAATAGAATAACCTAAACAATGTTTGATAACCATTACCTAAAAAACAGGCTATGATATTGACTCCAAGTCATTAAAAAGGACAGGTGAAACTGATCATCTGAGTGCTCAACAACAAGGTCTTCGAGGACAATCAGGAAGTAAAAGGGCTAAAAGGATAGCCAATATTTTGGCCCTAGCCCTCTAAGGTCACAGAGGACCCAGGGGAAGACATCAACTAAGGCCCCTGCAACTTCAGTGAGTCATCTGACTTCCCAACCCAGAGAGATCATGAAGGCCCCAGAGACTGGGAGCCACCAGCACAATCTCTGAAAAAAGGAGGATCATTGGACAGGAAATGCCCCCATGCTACAAGGGAAGCAAATGGTCAGCAGACCATGACCCATCCTTGCAGATGAGAGGCAAAGCCTCATACACAGGAGAAACCCTGAGGAGACTTAACTGACCTTATCAGCAAAATTTGTAATTCCTGATTGCCCAATATTGGGCTAACTACTTTACCTTGAACAACCACTAGGAAAGTATAACCAAAACAAGTGTCTACAGTATAATTTATAATGATACTTTTGCCTTTAAGCTCATAGGATCTATATAAAGTGACACTGATGCCCAGAACTTCTGAGTATTTATAAAATACTGTAAAGCTAAGCCTGTCTTGAGGTTTTTCAGGTCAAGGACTGCCAAAACCATAAAAAAGACATATTTCTGTAAGGTACTGGAGGGCCTGAAAGTCCTTCTCAAAGTTAAAAAAAAAAGCTGTGGAACAAGTGGGACTTCTTGGTAAGTTGCCTATGGTAAAACCTTAGACTGAGGTACCCATAGAACTTGCCAGGGGACTGCCATGCTATTGAACTGAAGGGGGGTGAGTGTCACTGGATGGATGTCCTTCACAGGTCTTAAAACACAGGTCAAGAAGAAAGGGAAAACACATGTGGACCAGAAAGAGAATCTCCTTCCTGCAGAGTCCCTCTAACAAACTCAACCAGCAGGCAAAATGAAAATGCTCAGTGTCCATCTCCACCATGACAGTAGTGTAGAGAATGTGGATGTGTAGCTAAGAAGCAATGCATTGATAACTGGAACAATTACTCTGTAAGCATGGTGACTCCTGTACTTGCTGAATAAGGAACACAAGAAACAAGCATAGATCAAAATTCAGTGGGGCATTGTGTTAGCATTCAGCCTCTGATAACCAAGTCCCTAAGACCTGTGGAAGTTATAATTGCAGAAGCAGGAAATGAGAATTTCCCAGGAGAATGATGGAGGATGATGAGAAATGGGACTACTCCTCCCACACTTTGTTTCCCTGACTCACGTATTCTGCCTATTAAGGGCATGGCACCAGATAATGGTCTTTAGGGCATATGACATATCCTGGAAAATTGTGCCCTCTCCTCTAAGGCAATCATCTCCAAGCTGGCATTCAGGCTGTGTCTAGGAAATCTTTCTCAGCATTTTGTCAGGTCAGAGATCTGGACCCAGGTCATAGGTCACTGAGTTTTCAAAGGTTCTCCCCCTTCTTCTGGAGCATGCATGTCTTATCAATCACTAGCCATTTCTCTCTCATTGAGGTCAATTACTTTGTCATCAATAGAGTAGATGAATGTGATGTTGTACAGAATGTCTATGTGATGCTAATCCCTTTGGACAATGCCATGACCAAAGCTAGAAAAGTTAACATAGATATGGGGGGGCTGGCAATACATATTCTTTTCTCTTTCATGTGGAACAAAAAACTGCTTCTGAACCTCCTTTCTGATAGGGATGAAAATAACATATTTACTAGATAAATGGCTGCATGCCACATTCAGAGTCTGTGTTAATCTGCTCCAACCAAAAACAAAACAAGATTATATATATATATATATATATATATATAAAGATTATAATCTAATATATATATAATATTATATATATATAATCTCTATATATATATTATAATATAATCTCTATATATATTATATATAATATATAATATATATATTATATATATTAGATTATAATCTTAATATATATATATATATATATATATATATATATATATAGAGAGAGAGAGAGAGAGAGAGAGAGAGAGAGAGAGAATATCACATCCTGAATAGTACCTGCTTGGTATTTAGAGCTGTCATTCCATGTGAACTAACTGGTTTCTGTAGGGATTGGGTTAGTGTTTCAGTCAGCATTCTCACTGTTGTGACCAAAAAAATCCTGACCACACACAATTTAGAGGAAGGAAGATTTGGGATATTTCAGGGATTCAGTCCATGTGAAGCCAAGTCCATTGGTGGAACTCAGGGTATGGCAGTGGGGACAGGAAACAGAGGTAGGGAGAGAGCAAGTACTCTTTGACATCATAAAGGCCAGAAGTAAGACAGAGCAAGCAAGGGGATCCAAGGACACATGCACAATCCCCAGGGACACACCGCCTCAACCATACCCCACCTGCCTACATTACCACCCAGTAAACAAATTACAATTGATTTATCCACTAATGAGATTATATCCTTCATGACTTATATCAGCTCTGAACATTAATACATGAGCTCTTCAGGGGATGTTCTATATCCAAACCATGATAGTGAATTAAATTTCACTATATTTGACAGGTACCACTCTCAACACTTGGAGGAGTGGTATCAATCTTCTCCACAGGCTGTTGTATCCATTTTGATTTGCTACATGAACCAAGGATAGATAGTTGGGGGAAGGGGTCAGATTTTGAGGTTTCCAAGTTGCCTTCTCTTCTATGTCAGAGAACTCACAAGTCAAGAAATCAGTGTGGCTGGGGATACCAGTAATACCAGTACTTGGGAAGCTGAGATAGGAGAATCACAAGTTCAAGGCCAGCCTTGGCAACTTAGCAAGACTCTCAGAAACTTAGTGAGACTCTGTTTCAAAACAAAAAATAAAATGGACCTGGAGGTGTAGCTCAGAGGTAGAATGTTCTTCGGTTCAATCCCTAGTAGGTGAAAAAGAAGAGAGAAAGGAAGGAAGAAAGAAAGGAAGAAAGAAAGAAAGAAAGAAAGAAAGAAAGAAAGAAAGAAAGGAAGGAAGGAAGGAAGGAAGGAAGAAAGAAAGAAAGAAAGAAAGAAAGAAAGAAAGAAAGAAAGAAAGAAAGAAAGAAAGAAGGGAGGAAGGAAGGAAGACAAAGGAGAAAGAACTCATGTGATTTTTCTGAAACTACTAAGTCTGTTTCTTCCAATGACTCATGGGAGGGAACAAAGACAAGTCCATGAAGCCAGGCATGGTGGTGCACACTTGTAATCCCAGTACTTGGGAGGCTGAGACTGGAGAATCTGGGTTCGCAGCCAGCCTCAGTTACTTAGTGAGCAACTTGGTGAGACCCTGTTTCAAAATAAAGAATTAAAAATAGGACTGGGGAGATAGCTTGGAGGTAAAAGTGTCCCTGGGTTCAATCCCCAGTACGGCAAAAAAAAAAAAAAAAGACAAGTCCATGAACATGTGGACTCACAGTAAGCCAGTCCTGATATAACACACATTTTACTACCCACCAGGGGTCATGGTGGCACTTGGTGTGCCCAATAAAGGTCAAACTGTGTGCCCAACAACTCAAAAAATCTAGTGTTCTCCTGATGCACATTATACTAGTAAGTGAATATAGGTCTGTTTGGGGAAAGACATAGAGGATTGCTACTGATTATTACTGATGTAGAGAATTATGACATGGTGTCATAACATGACTTTGTTCTTCTTTATGGCTGAGTAAAATTCCATTGTGTACATATCCCATAATTTTGTAATCCATTCATCTGTCAATGGACATCTTGTCCGGTTCCATAGTTTGGCAATTGTGAATTGTGCAGCTATAAACATAGATACACATGCATTGGTCTGACAGTTTGATTTCCATTCTTTTGAGTAGATACCCAGAAGTAGTATTTCTGGATCATATGGTAGGTTCATTCCCATTCATCTGAGGATCCTCCATACTGTTTTCCAAAGTGGTTGCAGTAATCTGCAATCCCACCAACAATGTATTAGGGTTCCCAATTCTCCACACCCTCACCAGCATTTGTTGTTGTTTGTGTTCTTGATGATTGCCATTCTGATTGGGGTTAGGTAAAATTAGCTTTCCAGTTTAAAAAAAAAAAAGTTGATGAAGATACAAGTTGTCTGTTTTACTGACTTCCCAGCCACCAAGGCCAGCACCCAGCTGTCTGAATGTGAACTAAAAGGCACTTGTATTTCATTTCTTTATTGAATTCTGGAGTCATTGGGCTTTATTTTGTCAAATAACATTGTGAGAACAGGACCAGACTCAGGAAGAACACTGGTAATTCCCTTTCAGGTCCACAATGTGGGTTAAGGAACTACAAGGCCAGGCATGGTGGTGCATGCCTGTAATCCCAGTACTTGGGAGGTTGAGACAAGAGGATCGCAGGTTTGAGGACAGCCTCAGCAAGTAGTAAGACTCTTGTCAACCTAGCAAGACCCTGTTTCCAAATAAGAAATAAATTGGGCTGGGAGCATAGCTCGAATGTAGAATGCCTCTGGGTTCAATCCCCAGTACCACACACACACACAAAAAAAAAACATACAAGAAGAGGGAGAGAATCCCTTTGGGGAAACACAGAATAAAATAACTATATTTTTTAATTGCCACACTATTAGTCTCAGTGCAAATATGAACCTTGGGAAGGTAAAGGAGAACCTTTCAAAGTACTATCTGTTCCCCAAATTATTTTTCTCTCCCTTTAAGTTTCAAAAAACTGACATTTCTATTTCTGTTAAGGTTCAAGTGAATTCTATTTGAGGCTAGTTTGCAACACTTAAATTGTTTCAGGGCACGCTCTGATTGGAACTCTGTTTCCTCCATGCCATTTCCTCCATGCCAATATCTATCCCCTTAAAGTAGTAATTATCAGACAACTAGAAAGTTGCCATTGAGCCAGCACCATGGGGGCCAGGGGGATTTCAAAGAAATATCTTAGCTCTTTTATACCACTCTTGCTAATGCAAGATAATCTGGGATCTTCTGAGTCCTAAGAAATGAAGACATTATTGTGTTGTCTCTCTTTTATGGTAAAGCATCCAAAGTGGTCTTTGGAAAACAGTAATGGTGGCCCTCAGCACCATATGTATCCTGATGATGTTCTGATTTATCTTCCCCTCCCTTAAGACAATACTGGGAACAATAAAAAATGAAGAGTCCTTGCCAAATGCACAGTCCTTCGAGTTCTCAGAAAATAAATGTTGTGTCTCCAAAATAAGAAAAATAAGAACTATTTAGAAAAGATAAACATTGTTCCCCCATTCTCACTCCATATCCTCTTTGCTCTTTCAATCATTTTTGCATTTGAGTATTTGTTTGTTGCTGTTGTTGTTGTTGTTTTCAGTACTGGGGATCTATACCCCCAGCCCTATTTTTTATTCTTTATTTTGAAACAGGGTCTCTCTAAGTTGTGGAAGGCCTCACTAAGTAGCTGAGGCTAGCCACGAAAGAACTCGGATCCTCCTGTCTCAGCCTCCCAAGTACTGAGATTACAAGCATGCACCGCCACACCTGGCAGCATTTGGGTATTTGTACACATTACCTGTGAATGGACTATAACAAGAATAGAGACTTAATGTCTCCAAACAGGCCCAAAGGAGGGACTGATATCCAGGATGAAGACAACTGAATAATCTAAAGTAAGTAAAGAAAATAACCCCCTTGTAAACTGGAAATTATTTCAGCATTTTAAACCTAAGTTCAAACAAAAAAAGATGAAAAGATGTATTCTGTTTTTGGATTAGCTAACTGCTGGAGTAAGGTCAGCAGTTAGATATTTTGGGAACTTTGGTCTGTAATATCTCTGTGGCCTTTCACTTAAAGTTTCATAGTGACTGCTGAAACTCCAAGTATCGAGTCCTTATTCAAATAGAAAGAGAGGTCAGTATCAACATATTTGTGAATTTCCTCAGAAAACTCTTTCATCAAACTATATAAGAGTCACTCCTAGCTGCAAGGGAGACTGTATACATGAATATTCCTCTGTCCTGGCCTGAAAGATGAGATGCTTGGCAATGACTGTTTTGCCAACTAATCGACATTTTGCCATATCCATGATGAAATTTTTCTTTACAGTTCAACCATGCAGAGAATACATGTAATTATCTTTCAGAATACCTTTTAGAGTAAAATAAGGGACTAAAAAGAATTAATCCAAGAAAACAAGAGCTCACTGGGACCATCCTGGGGAAATTAGAATATATGTTCACCCCAGTGATAGATAAAATAGGTGAGAAGTTAGTGCCTTTTCCTTCAACAGTTTGACAAGAGAACTGAAAATCTGCTCTGTAGTGAATGGAGTCTCTCAAGTGGGATCAGGGTCTTCCAGTACATTTTCTGTTTATGCCTCCACCTAACCTCAGTTTGAGAGAATGCTAGACCAGTTTCCAAGGGGAGCCTTTGCTAGACCACTTCAAGACAGTGCTCAAAAGCCCTTTCTTCTCTTACTTCTGTGACGAGGAAGGCTTTTTAGAATATATATTGTCACTGCCTGTCTCCTATCTGCCATCCTGCCTGAGTCAATAAAGATTACATTACTCCACCAGACAAAGAGACTCCCAGAAATTAGATATCTTTTCACATATCACTGGGGTGGTGCCCCCAAAGCCATTCGATTTCACAGTGGATTTTTCCCTTTGAGATAAACAAGAAGTTTACCAGTAGGATAAATGGCAATCCCTCCAAGCATTTGACTTTTTCTATCCCGATTTTATACCTTTATTCATTTATAAGGCCAACAAATAATCTCCAAGGGGAAATTTTCCCAGGAACCATGATTCCTAGGTACAATAAGATTATTT
>PVLC010035752.1:0-16124 GCA_004027655.1 Graphiurus murinus | reverse complement strand
AAAAAAAAAAAATAGGGCTGGGGGTGTAGCTCAGAGGTAGAATGCCTCTGAGTTTAATCCCCAGTACTGCAAAAAAGAAAAAAAAAATTAAAAAAAATAAGAAATAAAAAATTAGGGCTGGGGGTATAGTTCGGGGATAGAATGTACCTGAGTTCAATCCCCAGTACCGCAAAAAAAAAAAGCCAAGTAAAAGTATTTCAAGAGAGAGGATAAATTACTAATTTCTCAGATGTTACTGGGAGCACAAGTAAAAAGTAAAGAGAAGCCGGGCGTGGTGGCACACGCTTGTAATCCCAGCATTCGGGAGGCTGAGACCGGAGGATCCGGGTTCCCGGCCAGCCTCAGCTACTTAGTGAGGCACTCTGCAACTTAGTGAGACTCGGTTTCAAAATAAAGAATAAAAAATAGGGCTGGGGGTATAGCTCGGAGGTAGAATGCCCCCAAGTTCAATCCCCAGTACCGCAAAAAAAAAAAAAAAAAGTAAAGTGAAGCTCAAGAGTTGATCAAAGGAGCAGAGGTTTTCAGTGATATAGACCAGAGCCATTACAGTGGATTGGTATGGACAGAAGCATGATTGGAGTGGTCTGAAGAAAGAATAGGAGATAAAGAAATAGACACAGTGAGGCAGGCATGGTGGTGCATTCCTGTAATCCCAGTACTTGGGAGGCTGGAATAGGAGGACCACAAGTTCAAGGCCTGCCTTGGTAATTTAGCTAGACTCTCAGCAACCTAGAAAGATCCTGTTTTGCCAAGTGTGATGGTACACGTTTGTAATCCTGGTACTTGGGAAACTGAGACAGGAGGATTACAGATTCACGGCCAGCCTCAGCTACTTAGTGAGGCCCTCTGCAATTTAGTGAGACCCTGTTTCAAAATAAAGAATAAAAAATTGAGGCCTACAGCCAATATCATATTAAATGGAGAAAAACTGCAAGAGTTCCCACTAAAAACAGGAACAAGACGAGGATGTCCATTATCACCTCTTCTGTTCAACATAGTACTTGAGACTCTAGCCAGAGCAATAAGGCAAGAGAAGGAAATCAAAGGGGTAAAATTAGCGAAAGAAGAACTAAAGCTATCCCTTTTTGCAGATGACATGATACTATACCTAGAAGACCAAAAAAAGTCAGCCAAAAAACTTATAGAACTGATCAACAAATTCAGCAAAGTGTCTGGATACAAAATCAATCTTAAAAAAATCAGAAGCTGAGCCAGGTGTGGTGGCGCACGCTTGTAATCCCAGCATTCGGGAGGCTGAGACTGGAGGATCTGGGTTCACGGCCAGCCTCAGCTACCTAGTGAGGCACTCTGTAACTTAGTGAGACTCGGTTTCAAAATAAAGAATAAAAAATAGGGCTGGGGGTGTAGCTCAGAGGTAGAATGCCCCTGAGTTCAATCCCCAGTATCGCAAAAAAAAAAAAAAAAAAAAAAAATCAGAAGCTTTCCTCAATGCCAACCATAAAACCACTGAAAAAGAAATCCAGAAAACAATGCCACTCACGATAGCACCCCAAAAAATAAAATACTTAGGGATAAACCTAACCAAAGAGGTAAAAGACCTCTATAAGGAAAACTACAAAAAGCTGAAAAAAGAAATCAACGAAGACCTTAGAAGATGGAAAAATTTACCATGCTCTTGGATAGGCAGAATAAATATCATCAAAATGGCCATCCTCCCAAAAGTAATCTACAAATTCAATGCAATATCCATGAAATTACCAAGGTCACTCCTCACAGACATAGAAAACTCAGTCCTTAAATTCATTTGGAACAACAAAAAGCCCAGGATAGCCAAAGTAGTTCTGAGCAACAAGAACCATGCAGGAGGTATCACAATACCTGACTTCAAACTCTACTACAAAGCCACAGTAATAAAAACGGCATGGTATTGGCACAAAAGCAGACACACAGACCAATGGAGTGGAATAGAAGATTCAGAAACAGACCCACGTGCTTACAAGTCACCTGATTTTTTTTTTTTTTTTTTTTTTTTTTGGTACTGGGGATTTAACTCAGGGGCATTCTACCTCCGAGCTACACCGCCGGCCCTATTTTTTATTCTTTTGTTTTGAAACCGAGTCTCACTAAGTTGCAGAGTGCCTCACAAGGTAGCTGAGGCTGGCCGCGAACCCGGATCCTCAGGTCTCAGCCTCCCAAATGCTGGGATTACAAGCGTGCGCCACCACGCCCGGCAAGTCACCTGATTTTTGACAAAGGAGCCAAAAACATACACTGGAAAAAAGCCTCTTTAACAAATGGTGTTGGCAAAACTGGTTAACCATATGCAGGAAAATGAAAATAAACCCCACTTTCTCACTATTCACAAGAGTCAACTCAAGGTGGATCAAAGACCTGGAAGTCAGTCCAGAGACATTGCAGCTACATTAAGAGGGCATAGGCCCAACACTTCAACACATAGGCACAAGTAAAAACTTTCTCAACACGACCCTAAAAGCACAAGCAACTCAAAGGAAGATCAATACATGGGATTGCATTAAACTGAAGAGCTTCTGTGCAGCAAAGGAAACTATCAAGAACCTCAACAGAGAGCCCACAGAGTGGGAGAAAATTTTTGCCAGCTATTCTTCTGATAGAGGACTAATATCTAGGATATACAGAGAACTCAAGAAACTCACAGCTAAGAAAACAAATAACCCAATCAAAAAATGGGAAAAGGATCTAAATAGACACTTCACAAAAGAAGAAATACAAATGGCCAATAAATGTATGAGGAAATGTTCCACATCATTAGCAATCAGAGAGATGCAAATCAAAACTACCTTGAAGCCGGGCACGGTGGCGCACGCTTGTAATCCCAGCATTTGGGAGGCTGAGACTGGAGGATCCGGGTTCGCGGCCAGCCTCAGCTACCTAGTGAGGCACTCCGCAACTTAGTGAGACCCTGTTTCAAAATAAAGAATAAAAAAATAGGGCTGAGGGTATAGCTCGGAGGTAGAATGCCCCTGGGTTCAATCCCCAGTACCGCAAAAAAAAAAAAAAAAAAAAAAAAAAAAAAAACTACCTTGAGATTTCACCTAACTCCAATCAGAATGGCAACTATCAGGAACACAAACAACAACAAATGCTGGTGCGGGTGTGGAGAAGTGGGAACCCTTATACCCTGTTGGTGGGATTGCAAATTAGTGCAACCATTTTGGAAAACAATATGGAGGATCCTCAGATGAATGGGAATGATCCTACCATATGATCCAGCAATACCATTTCTAGGTATCTACCCAAAAGAACAGAAACCAAACTATCAGACCAACGAATGTGTATCTATGTTTATAGCTGCACAGTTTACAATTGCCAAACTATGGAACCAGCCAAGATGTCCAACAACAGATGAATGGACTACAAAACTATGGGATATGTACACAATGGAATTTTACTCAGCCATAAAGAACAAAATCATGTTATTTGCAGGGAAATGGATGAAATTGGAAAACATTATGTTAAGTGATATTAGTCAGTCACAAAAAGTTAAAAATTGAATGTTCTCCCTAATATGTGGAAGCTAAGGAGAAAATGGGACATAAGAGGGACTCCAGATGAAGAAGGAGAATCCTTAGGTGAACAAAGAATTTGACTTAATGGAAGGTGATGGGGGGAGGGGGTCACTCTAATGAGCATGATATACTTTCATGAACACATCAAAGTCAATCACTAAACTGACCTTGAGAAGGAGGGAGGAGGAGGGAGTGGGGTGGAAATTGGGGAAGGGTTAAATGAGAAATGTGTGCATGTATGCCTTTACCTATACTAGCTTGTACCTAACAAAGATGTGTGATTACAATGCACCAATTAAAAAAGAAAGGGAAAGCCGGGCATGGTGGCGCACGCTTGTAATCCCAGCATTCAGGAGGCTGAGACCGGAGGATCCGGGTTCGCGGCCAGCCTCAGCTACCTAGTGAGGCACTCCGCAACTTAGTGAGACCCTGTTTCAAAATAAAGAATAAAAAAAAAATAGGGCTGAGGGTGTAGCTCGGAGGAAGAATACCCCTGAGTTCAATCCCCAGTACCGCAAAAAAAAAAAAAGGGAGCCATGCTTGGAGCCACGCGTGGTGGTGCACGCTTGTAATCCCATTACTTGGAAGACTGAGACCGGAGGATCCGAATTCACGGCCAGCCTCAGCTACTTAGTGAGGCCCTCCCCAACTTAGTAAGACCCAGTTTCAAAATAAAGACTAAAAAATAGGGCTGGAGATGTAGCTCGGAGGTAGAATGCCCCTGAGATCAATGCTCAGTACTGCAAAAAATAAATAAATAAATAAATAAATAAATAAAGTAAAAATAAAAAGGAGCTGGGCATGGTGGCACAAAAATAAATAAATAAATAAAAAGGGGTGGGTAATGTAGATCAGAGGTAAAATGCCCCAGTACCACAAAAAAGAAAAAACAGAGACAGTGAATATGGACAATTCTGAATATGAACAATTCTTTCAAAGAAGTTTCAGCTGGGTGTGGTGGCACATGCCTATAATCCCAGTACTTGGGAGGCTACCACGGGAGGATCCCAAATCGTAGGTTTGATGTAGGACAGAAGGAATAAAATTTAGGCAGAAAGGAGACATTGGGGGGGAAGGGAAAGATAGTTTTAAAATCTGAAGAGTTCTAGCTGACCCCACCCTATAGGGTGTGCTCAATCTTAGAAAAGTCTAAGTGGGCCACACCTTTTTTAATCCCCTGAATCCCAGCCCCCATGGGACACTCAGGGCAAAGGTCAGACCCATCTTGAAACACCCATCTTAACCTGAGGAAGAGGAGGACCCACTTTGGACCGCCTACCTGTCGCCCACCAATACCTGGAAGAAGGAGGAGGTCCAGACTTCTTCTGCGCCCACCTCTCGAAAGCCTATAAAAGACGGACTTAGACCCCGCCTTGGCCTCTTGGGACCTGGGAAGCGCGTCTGGATAGGAAGATGCCCGCTCACCTGTTCTTCTCCCCCTTTTCTTATTTTTTCTAAATAAATTCCTACTTTTTGTTCCTAAATGGCACGTGTTAAAATTCTTTTTTTCACGGAACCCAAGGACCCACGTGTGGGACCGGGTTATCCCACAACAGGTTCAAGGACAGCCTCAGCAACTTAGTGAGGCCCTCCACAACTTAGTAAGACCCTGTTTCAAAATGGCGCACGCTTGTAATCCCAGCATTCGGGAGGCTGAGACCCGAGGATCCAGGTTCGCGGCCTGCCTCAGCTACCTAGTGAGGCATTCTGCAACTTAGTGAGACTCGGTTTCAAAATAAAGAATAAAAAAAAACTAGGGCTGGGGGTATAGCTCGGGGGTAGAATGCCCCTGAGTTCAATCCCCAGTACCGAAAAAATAAATAAATAAATAAATAAATAAATAAATAAATAAATAAAAAAGAATAAAATAGGGATAGAGGTGCAACTTGGAGGTAGAATGCCCCTGGGTTTCATGCCTAGTACCACATGTGCGCGCACACACACACACACACAAAAGAAGTTTCACTGCAGCTGGGAACAGTGTTGCATACCTAATCCAAATACTTGGGAGGCTGAGATGGAGGGATCACAGGTTCCAGGCAAGCAGTCAATAAGTTAGGGAGACTCTGTTTCCAAAAAAAGGTGGGGGGAATATAGTTCTGTGGGAGAATTCACCCTGAGTTCAACCTCCAGTAATACACACACACACACACACACACACACACACACACACACACACACACACAGAAATTTTACTTTACTCTTTTTAACATGCTTTAGTTTGGGAGGCTGAGACCGGAGGATCCGAGTCCTCGGCCAGCCTCAGCTACCTAGTGAGGTACTCCACAACTTAGGGAGACCCGGTTTCAAAATAAAGAATAAAAAATAGGGCTGAGGGTATAGCTCAGAGGTAGAACGCCCCTGAGTTCAATCCCCAGTACTGAAAAAAAAAAAAGGACTAGGGATGTAGCTCGGAGGTAGAATGCCCCTGGGTTCAATGCCCAGTACTGCAAAAATAAATAAATAAATAATAGTAAAACATCTCCAAATATATTGGAAAGTTCAAACAGATGACATGGCCTCCAAAACCTTTTCCTCCAAGCTGGTACCAACTGTGAAGATGAATCTACAACTGTAGAAAAAACCAGGAAGTATCTGACCAGAGTGGGTTGGAAAGAGGAAATTGTGCAGCTCAGGGTCAAGCCAACTCTAGAAGCCAGTGCTCCATCCAGGATTTAATCCCTGGAAAATACATTCTTCCGAGCTGTCATAATTATTGTTTCCCTTCTACTGAAAAGGGAAATATCATATTTCTAAAATCTTTGTTTTTCAAGTCCTCCTGGATGAGATAAAATTCAATGCTAACAATGTTTTAAAGATGAGCACATTCAATACTGATGAGTTAGATATCTTGGAATGTCAGGACATAGCTTGGTAAGAGACAGTCATTGTTATAGGCCAGCTGAATAATCATGAGATATTTTTATGTTCTAAGAAAATGGCACTAAAAACAGCAACACTGCTTTTAGTAGTACAGAAATTATTTTTCAAAAGTAAAGTCTTAGTGGGGGAAAGTGATACATGCCTGTAATCCCAGTACTTGGGAGGCTGAAACAGGAGGATCACGAGTTCAAGCCAGCCTCAGCAACATAGCAAGACTCTCAACAACCTAGCAAGACCCTGTTTCAAAATAAAAAATAAAAAGAACTGGAGGAACCGGGCGTGGTGGCGCACGCTTGTAATCCCAGCATTCGGGAGGCTGAGACCGGAGGATCCGGGTTCGCAGCCAGCCTCAGCTACCTAGTGAGGCACTCCGCAACTTAATGAGACCTGGTTTCAAAATAAAGAAATAAAAAATAGGGCTGGGGGTTTAGTTCGGAGGTAGAATGCCCCTGAGTTCAATCCCCAGTACCGCAAAAAAAAAAAAAAAAAGAACTGGAGGTGTAGCTCAGAGGTAGAATGCCCCTGGCTTAAATCCCCAGTACCAGCCGGGCGTGGTGGCACATGCTTGTAATCCCAGTACTTGGGAGGCTGAGAAAGGAGATCACAGGTTCAAGTCCAGCCTTAGCTACTCAGTGAGGCCCTCTGCAACTTAGTGAGACCCTGTTACAAAATAAAGAATTAAAAATAGGGCTGGCAGTGTAGCTCGGAGGTAGAATGCCCCTGGGTTCAATCCCCAGTACTGCAAATAATAATAATAATAATAATAATAATAATAATAATAATAATGATAATAATAATGCTGGGGGTGTAGCTCAGAGGTAGAATGCCTCTTTGGATTCATTCCTCAGTATCACACACACAAATAATACTAATACTAATACAAATACTACTACTAATAATAATATAAATAAAAAGAGCCAGGGGTAGTGGCACACCCCTTTAATCCCAGTATTTAGGATTGGGGGTATAGTCCAGAGTTAGAAGGCTCCTGGGTTCCATCCCCAATACCACAAAATAAATAAATAAAATAAAAATAAATAAATAAACAAAAAGGAGTGAGGGTGTGGCTCAGATATCGACTGTTCCTGGTCGTATCAAAAAAAAAAGATATAATAAAAAGTCCAGCATACATCAAACAATAGTGTTGGAACAAATGTTATTTAACATGCTTTCCCTATGAACAGCAATGTGTTACTTACTCACAAAGTACTTTTACATTCATTATTCATCTTGCCTGTTACGTGAAGAACATATTATCCACATTTTTTTTTCTTTTTTTTTTTTTTTTTGCGGTACTGGAGATTGAAGTCTGGGCATTCTATCTCCAAACTATACCCCCAGCCCTGGGATTACAAATGTGCACTACCATGCCCAGCTCCCTATTTTATTTTTTATTCAGAAACAGGGCCTAGCTAAGTTGTTGAAAGCCTCACTGGCAATTTTCTTTTCTTCTTCTTTTTTTTTTTTTGTTTTCAGTTCTAGGGATTGAACCTAGGGGCATTCTACCTCCAAGCTACACTCCCAGTCCTATTTTGTATTTTTTTTTGTAGTACTGGGGATTGAACTCCAGAACATTCTACTTTCTACTTCCAAGCTACACCCCCAGTCCTATTTTTTTTTTTTTTTTTTTTTTGGCGGTACTGGGGATTGAACTCAGGGGCATTCTACCCCCGAACTATGCCGCCAGCCCTACTTTTTATTCTTTATAATGAAACAGGGTCTCACTAAATTGCGGAGTGCCTCACTAAGTAGCTGAGGTTGGCCGAAAACCTGGATCCTCCGGTCTCAGCCTCCCAAATGCTGGGATTACAAGCGTGCGCCACCACGCCTGGCTTATCCACATTATTTTATAGGAGAGGAAACAGACTCTCAGAGGTTAAGAGCCCAGAACAAGGCTGCACAGCTAATAAGAAGGGGAGCCAGACAGATATTTAGGCTGATTGATTCCAAGTTTAGACAAAATCACCTTGGGATGCAGTGAGCATGGGAAGAAAACAGAAAGGAGATGAAAAATACCCTAGAACACAGGCAAAACCACTAGTTGTGTGTGTGTGTGTGTGTGTAAGAGAGATACTGGAGTTGAACTCAGGAACATTCTACCTCCAAGCTATATCCCTAGCTCTTTTTTTATTTTTTTGTTTTGAAACAGGGTATCAGCCGGGTGTGGTGGCACACGCTTGTAATCCCAGCATTCGGGGGGCTGAGACTGGAGGATCCCGGTTCGCAGCCAGCCTCAGCTACCTAGTGAGGTACTCCGCAACTTAGTGAGACTCGGTTTCAAAATAAAGAATAAAAAATAGGGCTTGGGGGTATAGCTCGGAGGTAGAATGCCCCTGAGTTCAATCCCCAGTACCGCAAAAAAAAAAAAAAAAAAAAAAGAAACAAGGTATCCTTACATTTTTGAGACTGGCCTTGAACCTGAATACCCCTGAGTTCAACCCCAGTACCGGAAAAAAAAAAAAAGTCCCTTGGGTTTGAAATTCAGTAGCACAGAAAGAAAAAATAAAAACAGATAAATATCATCCCGGGCAATCCCAATACTTGGGAGGCTGAGACAGGAGGATCACAGGTTGAGGACAGCCTCAACAGTGTAGTGAGACTCAGTAATGTAGCGAGACCCTCAGGCTAGGGGCTTTGTATGGGGCAAGAAAGGGGGGGATACAGGAGTAGTTGTGTAAGCTGCTGGTTCATGTGCTAGTTGCCAGGCCCTCTGGAGCAAGGGAAGGTGAGGAGGCATATTCCTTTCTTTGTTCTTTGTTCTTGGTCTTCCTCTGGCATGACCTTATGACCAAACCTCATAGTCAGATCTCACAGTGCACACACCTTGTTTCAAAAAAAAAAGGGGGGGGGGGTAAATAGCTTTTTGGTATAATGCCCCTAGTTCAATCCCCAGTATCATCAATCAATCAATCAATCAATAGCCTGGCATGGTTGACAAATGCCTGTAATTCCAGTACTTGGAAGGCTTAAGAGGAGAATCGCAGGTTCGAGGACAGCCTCAGCAAGTAGTAAGACTCATCGACCTAGTGAAACTCTGTTTCAAAATAAAAATAAAATAGGGCTGGGGGTGTAGCTCAGAGATAAAATGCCTGAGTTCAATCCCCAGTACCACACACACACAAATAAGTAAATAAAAAAAAAAAATAGGGCTGAAGGTGTAGCTCAGAGGTGGAATGTCCCTGGGTTCAAGCCCCAGTACCATAAAAACAAACAAACAGAACTGGGGGAGTAACTCAGAAGTACCCCTGGGTTCACTCTCCACGTACCACAGGGAGGGGGAAAAAAAGGAAAAGTAAAAAGAAAGAAAAGAAAAGAAACAGGGTCTCCCTAAGTTACCATTCACTAGCCTTAAACCTGTGATCCTCCTGTCTCAGCCTCCCAAATGCTGGGATTACAAGCATGCGCCACTATGCCTGGCTCCCAGACCTATTTTTTATTCTTTATTTTTTATTTTATTTTATTTTTTATTTTTTTGCGGTACTAGGGGTGGAACCCAGGGGCATTCTACCTCCAAGCTATACCCCCAGCCCTATTTTTTATTCTTTATTTTTGAAACCGGGTCTCACTAAGTTGCAGACTGCCTCACTAGGAAGCTGAGGCTGGCCTCGAAACCGGATCCTCCGGTCTCAGCCTCCCAAATGCTGGGATTACAAGCGTGCGCCACCACACCCGGCTTCTTTATTTTTAAACAGGGTCTCGCTAAGTTGCGGAGGGCCTCACTAGGTAGCTGAGGCTGGCCGCGAATCCGGATCCTCCGGTCTCAGCCTCCGGAATGCTGGATTACAAGTGTGCGCCACCACGCCCGGCTCCCAGCCCTATTTTTTATTCTTTTTTTTCTTTTTTTTGGCGGTATTGGGGATTGAACTCAGGGGCATTCTACCTCTGAACTATACCCCCAGCCCTATTTTTTATTCTTTATTTTGAAACTGAATCTCACTAAGTCGTGGAGTGCCTCACTAGGTAGCTGAGGCTGGCCACGAACCTGGATCCTCTGTTCTCAGCCTCTCGAATGCTGCCCCAGCCCTATTTTTATTCTTTATTTTGAAACAGGGTGTCACTAAGTTGCAGAGTGCCTCACTAGGTAGCTGAGGCTATCCAGCTCAAAGTTGTGCTTTAAATTGTGTTTCTTTAGCCAGGTGTGGTGGTGCAGGCTTGTAATCCCAGCATTTGGGAGGCTGAGACCGGAGGGTCTGGGTTCTCGGCCAGCCTCAGCTACCTAGTGAGGCACTCTGCAACTTAGTAAGACCCTGTTTCAAAATAAAGAATAAAAAATAGGGCTGGGGGTATAGCTCGGAGGTAGAATGCCCCTGAGTTCAATCCCCAGTACCCCCCCCCCAAAAAAAAATGTTTTCTGTGTGTGTGTGGTATTGGGGATTGAGTTGAGGGGCATTTTACCTCTGAGCTACACCACCCCCCAGTCCTATTTTATTTTTCATTTTGAAAAAAGTTCAATTTTTTATTCTTTATTTTGAAACAGGGTCTCACTAAGGTGCAGAGGGCCTTACCAAGCAGCTGAGGCTGGCCACGAACCCGGATCCTCCTGTCCCAGCCTCCCAAGTACTGGGATTACAAGTGTGGGCCACCATGCCTGCATCTCAAATTTTTAAAATTTTGAAGCAGGGTCTTGCTAAGTTACTGAGGCTGGCCTCAAACTCACAGTTCTCCTGTTTTCAGCCTTCCACATGCTGGGATATCAGGTATGCACCACTGTGCCCCACTAGAAAAGAATATAAAAATGAATATTTTCTAATATTTCCTTCTAGTATTTTTCTAATTTGTCTGCTATATTAATATCTATACCAACTTGTCAGGAATTGTGTTTGTTGCTGGAGATACAAGGATTAACATGACAGAGGACCCGTTTTTGCCCTCTTGGAGCTTCCATTGTAGTAAGATATATAAGTCCATTTTCTATTGCTATTATGAAATACCTAAGGCTGTATACTTTATAAAGAAAAGAGGTAGCCGGGCGTGGTGGTACACGCTTGTAATCCCAGCATTTAGGAGGCTGAGACTGGAGGATCCGGGTTCACGGCCAGCCTCATTTACCTAGTGAGGCACTCTGCAACTTAGTGAGACCCGGTTTCAAAATTAAGAATAAAAAATAGGGCCGGGGGTATAGCTCGGAGGTAGAATGCTCCTGAGTACAATCCCCAGTATCGCAAAAAAAAAAAAAAAAAAAAAAAAAAAAAAAAAAAAAAAAAAAAAAAAAAAAAAAAAAAAAGAGGTTTAGCTGGTAGGGTATTCCTGTAATCCTTAGTAAACAAAAAAATAAATAAATAAAAAATAAAAAAGAGATAGAAATAGAGAGAGGCTTATGTAGCTCATAGTGGTCACAGAGACTCAAGAGCATGATGTTAGCATCTGCTCAGTTCTGGTGAGGGCCTTCTTGCTGTATTATAACATGGCAGATGGCATCACAATGGCAGGAACACGTGTAGAACAGACCACATGCTGATTCATTCAGGAAGCCAGATTCAGAGGCCATATTTGCTCTTTCTATAACAACCCCCTCTTAGGTAGACTAACAGGGTCTCAGGAGGGTGACATTAATTCATCCTGAGGACAGCACCCCAATGCACTAAGGACCTCCCACCACAGTCTACCTCTTAAAGCCTCCACCATTTCCCAATACTGCTACATTGGAGACCAAGCTTCCAGCACATGAACATACTTAACATACTCAAATCAATAAATCAATGAAGGAAACAAAAACATGATTAACTTCCTTGCATATTTATAATTTATAATTAAGACAGGTCTTTTCTCATTATTATTATTATTATTGATAGTACTGGGTATTAAACCCAGGGGCACTCTATCTGAGCTATAACCCCAGCCCTATTTTATTTTTTAATTTTTTGACACAGTCTCATTAGGTTGATGAAAAGTCTTACTGTTTGCTGAGGCTATCCTCAAATCTGCAATTCTCCTGTCTTAGCCTCTCAAGTACTAGGATTACAAGCATGTGCTATCACACCTGGTTTCTATATTTTTTATTTTTATTTTAAAAACAGGGTCCCAAGCTGGGCATGGTGGTGCACGCTTGTAATCCCAGTATTTGGGAAACTGAGACCGGAGGATCCGGGTTCGTGGCCAGCCTCAGCTACCTAGTGAGGCCGTCTGAAACTTAGGGAGACCCTGTTTCAAAAGGGGGTATAGCTCGGAGAGAGAATGCCCCTGAGTTCAATCCCCAGTACTGCAAAAAAAAAAACCCAAACCAAAACCAAAACAAAAACAAAAAAAAAAAAAACAGGGTCCCGCTAGGTTGATGAGAGCCTCAGTACTTGCAGAGACTGTCCTTGAACCTGTGATCCTCCTGTCTCAGCCTCCCAAGTACTGGGATTACAAGCATGTGCCACTACACCTGGCTTTCTCTTCTCATTCTTACATAGTTGGTATTTAGCCTCAGGAAAGCAAATACAAAAGAAAAGAAAAGCCATGGTGGTGCACACCTGTAATCCCAGTACTAAACTAAGACAGGAGAATCATAGGTTAGAGACCAGTCTCAGCAACTTAGTGAGGCCCTCTACAATTTAGCAAGATCCTGTTTCAAAATAAAAAAAATAATTGGGCATGGTGATGCATGCTTGTAATCTCAGTACTTGAGAGGTTGAGACAGGAGAATCGCAGGTCGTGGCCAGTCCACAACTTAGTGAGACCCAGTTTCAAAATGAGGAATAAACGAGTACTTGGGAGGCTGAGACCGGAGTATCTGGGTTCCCAGCTAGCCTCAGCTATTTAGTGAGGCTCTTTGCAATTTAGTAAGACCCTGCTTCAAAATAAGGAATAAAAAAATAGATCTGGGGATGTAGCTTGGAGGTAGAAGGCCCCTGGGTTCAATCCCCAGTACCACAAAAACAAAACAAAACAAACAACAACAACAACAACAACAACAACAAAAAGAGCCTGGGCGTGGTGTCGCACACTTGTAATCCCAGCATGTGGGAGGCTGAGACTGGAGGCTCCGGGTTTGAGGTCAGCCTCAGCTACCTAGTGAGGCACTCCGAAACTTAGTGAGACCCTGTTTCAAAATAAAGAATAAAAAATAGGACTGGGGAGCTCGGCGTGGTGGCAAACGCTTGTAATCCCAGCATTCGAGAGGCTGAGACCGGAGGGTCCGGGTTCGCAGCCAGCCTCAGCCACCTAGTGTGGCACTCCGCAACTTAGTGAGACCCGGTTTCGAAATAAAGAATAAAAAATAGGAGCCGGGCGTGGTAGCGCACGCTTGTAATCCCAGCATTCGGGAGGCTGAGACCGGAGGGTTCGGGTTCTTGGCCAGCTTCAGCTACTTAGTGAGGCACTCCGCAACTTAGTGAGACCCTGTTTCAAAATAAAGAATAAAAAATAGGGCTTGGGGTATAGCTCAGAGGTAGAATGGCCCTGAGTTAAATCCCCAGTACCGCAAAAAAAAAAAAAAAAAATACGGTGGGGGTGTGGCTCGGAGGTAAAATGCCCCTGGGTTCCATCACCAGTACAATGAATAAATAAATAAATAGCCGGGCTTGGTGGCGCACGCTTGTAATCCCAGCATTCGGGAGGCTGAGACCGGAGGATCCAGGTTCGAGGCCAGCCTCAGCTACCTAGTGAGGCACTCTGCAATTTAGCGGGGCCGGGTTTCAAAATAAAGAATAAATAATAGGACTGGGGGTGTCGGTCGGAGGTAGAACGCCCTTGAGATCAATCCCCAGTACCGCAAAATAAATAAATAAATACAAAAGTAAAAAACAAGTAAGGCCGGTCGTGGTGGCGAATGCTTGTAATCCCAGCATTCGGGAGGCTGAGACCGGAGGGTCCGGGTTCGCGGCCAGCCTCAGCTACCTAGTGAGGCACTCCGCAACTTAGACTCGGTTTCAAAATAAAGAATAGGGCTGGGGGTGTAACTCGGAGGTAGAATGCCCCTGAGTTCAATCCCCAGTACTGCAAAAAAAAATTAATTAATTAATTAAAAAAAAATAATAAATTAAAAAAAAAAAAAAACAAGTAAGAAGATTAGGCTAAGGCCGGGCGTGGTGGCGCACGATTGTAATCCCAGCATTTGGGAGGCTGAGACCGGAGGATCTGGGTTCGCGGCCAGCCTCAGCTACCTAGTGAGGCACTCCACAACTTAGTGAGACCCTGTTTCAAAATAAAGAATAAAAAAATAGGGCTGAGGGTGTAGCTCAGAGGTAGAATGCCCCTGGGTTCAATCCCCAGTACCGCAAAAAAAAAAGAAGATTAGGCTAGGGATGTAGCTTGAAGGTAGAATGCCCCTGGGTTGAGTCCCCAATACCCCAATACCACATAAATAAATAAATAAGGGCTGGGGTGTAGCTTGGAGGTAGAATGCCCTTGGGTTCAATCCCCAGTACTGCAAAAAAAAAAAAATTAAATAATTAAAAATAGAAATAGGGCTGGATATGTAGCTCAGAGAAACAATGCTCCTGGGTTCAATCCCCAGCACCACAAATTCTAAAAAAAAAGAAAAGAAAGAAATAAAATTAAACTTTCCTGGCAGCTTTTGGTATACTTGCATCCCTTTCTCCTCTCCAGTTATCTGTCCTGTGTATTATTTTCACTGTTTACTTTTTTATGACAGTCCTTGTAGTCTTTTGTGTGTGTGGGGTGGGGTGGGGGGAGAGATACTGGGAATTGAACCCAGGAGCATTCTACCTCCAACCTCCAACCCCAGCACTATTTTTTGTTCTTTATTTTGAAACAGGGTCTCACTAAGTTCTGGAGGACCTCACTAAGTAGCTGAGGCTGGCCTCAAACCTGCAATCCTCCTGTCTTAACCTCCCAAATACTAGGATTACAGGCTTGGGCCACCATGCTCAGTTTCCTTGTAACCTCTTGACCACGTCCTTATTACTGTCCCTTTAACATGCCAGTTAGGAGGTTGAGGGCTTCAGTGTGTAGCCAAGTAGTTGCAAAGCTCTTAGCCAAAACGAGGAGACTGAACTGAGGCTTGGACTGCCTCAAAGGGGATTTTGGAGACCTTTCAAGGTACAACTGCAGTAAGGTGGTTGGGATAGGAGCTACATTTAAAGAAAGTGAGATTGAGATTTGTCTTTAGTTATCTGTAATTATGGTCTCTGCTCACCTTTTTTGGGGGGGGGGGTTGCTGGGGATTGAACCCAGGGGCATTCTACCTCTGAGCTACACCCTAACCCTATTTTATTTATTTTTTGTGGCACTGGAGGTTGAACCCAGAAGCATCCTACCTTTAAGCTACCCCCCAGCCCGATTTTATTTCTTATTTGGAAACAAGGTCTTGCTAGGTTGAAGAGAATCTCACTACTTGCTGAGGCTGTGGCTGTTCTGGAACCTGAGATCTTACTGTCTCAGTCTCCCAAGTACTGGGATTACAGGCATGTGCCACCATACCTGGCTCCTATTTTATTTTTTATTTTCAAACAGTCTCACTAAGTTGCTGAGGCTAGCTGTGAAACTGCGATCCTCTTGTTTCAGCCTTCCAAGTACTGGATTACAGGTTGTGCCACCATGCTCAGCTATCTGTCTACTTTTTAAAGGGTTTTGCTTTCTCTGTTCACTTTTTTTTTTTGCGGTACTGGGGATTGAACTCAGGGGCATTCTACCTCCAAGCTATACCCCCAGCCCTATTTTTTATTCTTTATTTTGAAACCAAGTCTCACTAAGTTGCAGAGTGCCTCACTAAGTAGCTGAAGCTGGCTGCGAACCCGGATCCTCTGGTTTCAGCCTCCCAAATGCTGGGATTACAAGCGTGCGCCA
>PVLC010035751.1:0-16157 GCA_004027655.1 Graphiurus murinus | reverse complement strand
AAAAAAAAAAAAAAAAAAAAAAAAAAAAAAAAAAAAAAAAAAAAAAAAAAAAAAAAAAAAAAAAAAAAAAAAAAAAAAAAAAAAAAAAAAAAGAATTCATCTTTCAAGGAAAGCAGAACGTAAGGAAAGATGTGTGTCTCGGCGCGCCTCTCCTGTGCCCTGTGCACATGAGACCCTGGGTTCAGGCTTTGGGGTTGATGCTGGAGTTGGTTGAGACTCTGTGGGCTACTGGGACAGAATGAGTGCATTTTGTATGTGAGGACATGAACTTGGGGAACCGGGATAGAATGCTACGTTTGAATGTTTTTGCCCCCACCAAATTCACATTAAACTCATTGCCCCAATGCCACAGTATTAAGGGGTGGGGCCTCTGGCAGGTGACTGAGCTATGAGGGTGTAGGGACCCTGGCGACAGGGCTTCCTGGGGGAGGCCTGTGCATTCCGCCCTTCTTTCTTCACTGGGTGAGGTGTCCCCCCTCTAGAGGACACGACATCTTGGGAGCAAAAAGTATCCCCCGCCAGACACCGAGCCTGCCAGTGCCTGGGTCTTGGACTGGACTCCAGACTCCACACTTGTACCTTTTTTGTAAATTACCCAGCTCAGGTCACAGCAGCCCCATTGGACTCGGACCCACCTGTGCCACAGACGCAGGAATGACAGACCTGGCGGAGTTAGCGGACGCTCACTTCTAAAGGCCTCGTGGACAAGTCAGAGGACTCGGGAAGAGGAGCATGGTGGCTCTGCTGCCTCTCGGATCACCTGAACCTCACCTCCATCTTGGTTTTCTTGCTGCTTCGATAGGTGTTTCTAGGTATGCATTTGCTCTTGTTTGAATGGCTCTTGATGTCATTGGAAATCTTGTATTTCTAGACTGGCGTCCCTGATGAGTTCTAGAAAACTCCTACACATTATCCCCTACATGTTTCTCTGCTCTGCTTTCTCTTAGTTCTTCCTATGAGACAGACTCAACAAATCTGTTATTTTCTAAATCCTGCAAGATCTATGTTTCAGCGTTTCCAAATCTTCCTATTTAGGGAGTATTTTGGTCTGTTTCACGCTTCAGTTGTTCTTTCTCAGATGTGTTAGCTTTCTGTTAGACCCATGTAGTTGACGGGTTTTCTTTGCAGTTTTTTAAATATTTTATTTCTGGAAGCTCTATTTAATTCTTTTACAAATTACATATGTCATTTTTAAAACTTGTCTGATCCCTCCCTGCAAAATTTTCAAGTTCTTCATTTATCATTTTATAATTCATGTTCAAGCATTCAAGTCTCTGCATTCTACATGAGTAGCAGGGAGCCACATTCAGGAAGGATCAGGACCTGGTCTGTTTGCAAATCTGGAAAAGAAACCTCTTTTGCCCTGCAGTGTCTGGGAGATAGAAGTGGTGTTTAAGAGAGAACCAACACCGTACGACCCAGCTATACCATTCCTCAGTACTTACCCAAAAGGATGAAGGTCAGTATGCTGTAGCGACACACACGTACCTGTGTTTAGAGCAGCACGATGCACACCAGCCAAGTGATAGAACCAGCCCAGGCATTTGTCAATGGGCAGGTGGATAAAGAAAACGTAGTATGGATACACAATGGAGTTTCATTCAGCCATCAAGAGGAATGAAGTGATGCCATTTGCAGGAAAATGGAGGGAACTGGGGGGCATGGTGCTATGCTAAATCAGCCAGGCTCAGAAAGTCAAGAGCCATGTGCTCCCTCTCCTCCGTGGAAGCTAGAGAGGAAAAAGGAAGAAAAGATCTCATTAAAGTGGAAGGGAGACCAGGAGAGGGAGGAAAGCAGGGGGAGTCATGTACGACTATGACACAGTGAAACCCAGTGTTCTGAATAATTACCATGCACCAATTAAAATAAAACACGGTAAAAAAAAAAAAAAAAAGAGAGAGAGAGAGAACCCCTCGACAGATATATCAAGACCTTCAAACAGAGTGCTTCTTTTCCTTATAAACAGATTATGCAAACTCTCTTCTCTCAGCGTTAGCAATGTCCCAATTAATTATGCAATTGACAACGGCGAATTCGGAAACATGGAAAAGCATGTCATGAGTGGTACAATCGCTGGGCAGCCAAGACTTCCTGGGCTCTAAGTAGCTCAACCGTCCTCAGCAGGGCCTCCTTCCCTAACAAATAAGCAGCAGCTCATAGGCCAGCCCCAAGGACGGATAGACGGATGCCAGCCTGGGATGGGGGGGGGGGGTGCCTCCCTCCCCTGACTGACTGCCTTGGGCACTGTTTGCTGCTGCATCTTTTTCTTTCAGGAAGAGCATGAAGAAGTAGCTACACTATGCCATCACCCCACCTGAGCCCGCGAGCCTCCTGCCTGCGTTAATACACTACCTAACACACTGCCTGAGACGACAGGGGTCCAGGATGGACACTCCCACCCTTCCCTTCTGAAGGGTCCCTGTGACTGTGTCCTGAGGTCGTCCTCGTTTGAACGAATAGAAACGGGTCAGAGGTTTCCACACACTTTCCTTCCCCTGCACAGCCGCACCCCACGCCAGCCCACCTGTAGGGCTCTCAGCCTCTGCCGAGGAAAGGGAGCCTCAGGAACCCAGTGTGCAGGGTCGGGTCAAGGACCCCGGGTTCGGGCAAATCCTGCCATTGCCTTCCCCAGGGGGAGAGCGGCTCATGGACCAAGCTCCGGAGGACTCAGTCCTTAATTCCAAGCCTTGGACAATGGAAGTGACCCAAAAATGCAGACACCAGACCCCCTGGTGCAGAGGACTGTGCAGGCGACAAACGCTCCCACTGCTGCAGGGCCAGCGGGGCCGGGGACGGTGGGTGTGGAGTGGAGCCCGCAGTGGCCTCTCCAGAAGGTACCTGCTTCTCCAGAAACCCCAGCCTGAGCATGTCGGAAGAAGAAAGTCAGCTTCTGCCGTCTGAAGGCAAAACGCCCTGCACTTGATCAGGGACTCCGCCCCGAGCACACAAGCTCCCGCACTGGTGGCCGCTCCTCCCCAGGGCTCAGCACAACCACTGCTGAGCTAGCTGGAATGCCGACGCCACTTTGTGCAACTCAGCTGGGTGTGGAGCTGTACCAGCCCACCTGCATTCATTAATTCATTTGTTTGTTCGTTCACCACCAAATGTTTTTGCGGCCCTGACTATGCAATAGAAGGCGGTATAATAGATGGGGAAAGAATTCCCTGGCTGGGAGGACCTTGTCCTCTCAAAGGAGGCTTTCAGGGTATCTCCCGTCATGGAGCTACGGCCAGGCTGTGTGGTGGAGTGGTTTCAGGGCCACCCTCCAGAGTCAGTGGGTCAGATCCAGGAATCCCCGCTGCCTCCACCACGACCCAATGAGGCGTGCTTCTCGGCCTCCCCTTGTCTTGGGTGGAGGCAGCCACACTTTTACTCCACGAGGCTGGGGCTTCAATGGGCTGATAAAGGAAAAGCCCAGTAAATAGATGTTTGCATTGGGTATTGAGACAGTATTGCAAATAACACCATACAACAGTTTAGGAAATTACTCTAAGACAGTGGACTAGAGCCATTCACTCAGAAACGAACTCTGTCAGTTGTCTTTGTGTCTTTGATCACAGAAATGGAGCCAGGGGCCCGTGGCCACATCAGAAGCTGTCCACTTGGGAGAGCAGAGCTCAGCACAGCCCCGGCATCTGCAGTAGACAATCGTCTCCACCAGTGGTTACTTTGCACCTACCTTCCTTGGAGGAATAGAACGCCGGTCCTGCAGGAGTGAAATGGGGGCTTGAGACCAGTCACCAAAGCTGGGAAGTCAGCAAGTCTCAGAGTCTGGGCAACTGTCTTGGTCTAACCCTGTGTCCCATCCTATGCACAGGGCAAAGCCATGTAGCACAATAGCTAGAATGTGATGCAGTGTAATAGAACGTAACAGAATGCAGACAGTGAGGCGCAGGGTGTTACAGAAGCCAGTGTATCACAGTATGACACAGTATAACAAGATATGGCACAGCCTGCTCCCCATGGAAGGAAGAGAAGCCCAGCCTGGGGCTTCCCTGCTGGCACCCACCTGCCTGGATGCCCATGCCCCCAGAACTCAAGAGCCACACTCTGTCCCTGGACAGGAGGACATCGGGGTCCTCACCTGCACCCTGGCCTCTGTCAAAGCCGTGTGACTTTGTCTGGCTGAGGAAACCTGAGCATGGCCCCCTGCAGGTGTGGGGTCCATGGACACTGCAGCAGCTGCTCAGCCCCCTCCTGGGTATGATGGCTGAGCTTCTTGATGAGGCTGGCGCTTCTCCTGCTGGAAGTCCTTTCTGGGGACGGTTGCTCTTGAGGAAACAGCTGAGGGGATCCCTGGAGATTTGAACATCAGTTGGGTGGAAAAGGCTGGTGCCCCTGAATTCCTCCCTCCCCCCCCCCACCTGTGTCTTCTGCCCAAAGGACAGGGCCAGGATCTCAGGCACCGCAGGGACAGAGCCACATCTGTCTCCTTTGCTGGGGTGCTGGTCCCTACGCAGAGACCTGGGACATGCTCTTCATTCATCTGTAAGTAAGGAGAGGTTGAAACTCAGGCTGGTGCAGGGGGAGAGACATTGCAGGGAGAAGACGCCCCTCCTGGGATGGCCTGGGCGGGAGGACCATGAGCATCTCAGAGCTCCAAGGACTGTGCCTTGGCCTGGCAGGGATCCCCTGAGTGTAGGGCAGGCAGCTGCCCTTACAGAGCCAAGCCATTGTCCGGCCAAGTTTGGGGAGCTGCCCCTCTGTGCTGTCTTGATTTTGTTCAGGACCACACAGAGATAGAAAGAGGGCTGTAGGAAATTCAATCCTTATCCAAGAACAGGCTTTTACAGGTCCCAGGGAAAGAAGGCAAGGGCTGCATATGGTGAGACTGAAAGCCAAAACCTGGAAGTGATTCTGCGCAGGGCTTCCCGGGGTCAGTGGGTGAGGGGGGAGGCGGGGAGCACAACCAGCAGCCGGCAGCCCACAGCAGGACCTCTGATGGGCCCCCACACCTGCAAACACCACCTGGATTTGGGAAGTCAGGAACCCCTCCCCTCCAGGTTCTACTAATGTAGCATCTGAAGGTCTCCAGACAAAGGGTAAAGGAACAGCTTCCAGTTGTAGACCAGGCCATCCGGGCTCCCCCTCCCAGACTGGGGCCTCCAGGAAGCGGGGTTGAGTGACACATTTAGGCTCAGCACTGAATGGCAGATGACTGGGCCTGACCAGGTGAGCTCAGATGGGGATCCATGGACCTGTGTTCAAGGACTCTCTACCTGGGGGTCAATCCGATCAATGCTGGCTTCATAAAATAAGTCAGGGAAGGTTCTTTTCTGTTCAATTTCTGAAAGATCTTGTGCAGGATTACTACTTTTTTTTTTTTCTTAAACATTTGGTAGAATTTACCCAACGACACCTTGCAGGCCTGGAATTTTTCCTAAGGGAAGGTTTCTTTACTGCAGATTCTATTACTTTAGGAAGCATAGGACTATTATGCTATCCATTTTCCTTCGAGTGAGCTTGAATAGTTGGTGTCTTTCAAGGAATTTGCTGATTCCATCTAGACCATTGAATTTATCATCATGAAGTTCAAATATTCGCCACCGGTTTCCAGCGTCTGTAGGGTCTGTAGGTGTGGAAGTTCTGCTCTGCTGGCCACACATAGCTGGGCATCTGTGAACGCTGCCTTCTGGAAAAGTCAACTTTTCCTTCCATGGAAAGACAAAGCAGCGAGGTTTCAGAGCCCACCACACTCCCAAGCTCCAGGAGGTATGGAGTCTCCTGGTGGCCGCTGGCTGCATGCTCTAAGTCCCCAGCAGGGCAGGTCTGAGCCCCCGGTCATCTTCCCGTGCCCCAACAGGTGGACAGCAAGGGTGAGCACTGTCCACAGAGCCTCTGTAAGTGCAGCATAGTCCTGTAGTGGGGTAAGGTGGGGGAGGGAGCACAGCTCAGAATGGGAAGGAACTTAGCGTTGACCCCCAGTGAGCCCCTCCCCACCTGGAGTCCACTCCTGACACTGTCCTCTGCCCAGCAGTCTCGTCCCTTACACCCTTCTGTGTTCCCCAGTGCAGGGTCTGAAGCTTGTGTAAACAGCTCTGCTCTGGGCTTCTTCCTGCAGGGCGCGGCTATGGGCTACCTTCCTTCATGGTTCCTGAAGTTCTGCACACAGGCCCAGAGGCCCAGGGTTCCTCGGAGGTCACAGCTCCTTGCCTCCCTCCTACCAGGGCTGCTGGAGTCGCGAATCGCTTGACTCCCAGAATAACTCATTCTAAGATTTAAGCCATTTACAACTATGCTTAGTAAAAGTTTTTAAAATTCTGCTAGTGGTAGTTTAGCTAATTTTAAAATTCTGCTAGTGGTATATCTAGCTAATTCTGGTAGTTTAGCTAGATATAAACAGAAGTGGGGGTTGGGGACTGGGAGAAAAGAGCGAGTGTAAGAGCTCTCCTGATCCAGAATTGATCCAGAGGTAGTGGTCTCCGTCCACACTCCAGAAAGAGGCCCATCATTCCCTCGGGCACACGGCACGTTCCCAAGGTCACCCGTGCACCCACAAGCTGCTCTGAGGGTCAACTGACCAGAAAGGGCAAAATGGCCCAAGGACACAGGTGTGTGGCCTCAAGTTCAACATCGCAGGCTGGTGACTTCCCCCAAGCAAGTGCAGCTGCAGGAAGCCCTGGGTCCAACAGGCATGTACACCTGCCACTACGACTCCACCCACCTCGTAGCCAGAGGAAAAAGCTTGATCATTTCAGCACATTTCAGCTCCCAGCCTCCTGCCCACCCCTCTCCCGGGTGTGTAATTCCCTTTCCCTTGCCTTTGTCTTGACGCTGTCAGTCCCTGCCTTATCATATACCCCTGTGTCTGCACCAAGGCTGTCTTTCTAACCTAGGAAGCTGCACCCAAGGACAGAGGATCAATGCCCATGATTGTCTCTTGACTTCCAGAAACAGTTTCATATACAGACCCTCCTAATAGTCATAGCTACAGCTTATTCTGCTGCCACTACACACCGGATGTTTGGCATGCGTTGCTCCTGATCTTGAGTAAAATCCTAGAAAGATCCACTCTTCCTTGACAGAGTGTAGAAACATAATCTCATGAGTGCTCAAAATCCTTCCAAAGCCACACAGTGGGTAAACTAGGGAGCTCAGTGGGGGGGGTCCAGGGATTGTTCAAAAGTTATTCCCAGCCAGGCATGGTGGCGCATACTTGCAATCCCAGTACTTGGGAGGCTGAGACAGGAGGGTTGCAAGCTTAAGGTCAGCCTCAGCAATTTAGTGAGGCCCTTAGCAACTTAGCAAAACCTTGTTTCAAAAATAAATAAAGCCCAATTACTGAGGCTCAATTACTGAGGCTGGCCACTAACCTGGTCTCCCAAGTACTGGGATTTTAAGTGTGTGTCACCACACCCGGTCTGTGTGTTTAAGATGCTCACCACTTTGGGCAAAACCAATAAAGTGAGTGATTGGCAGGGCTGGGACATCAGCTCTCCACCATCCATGAAGTGAAGAATCAGCTCCCTCTCTGAGGCAAAATTGCCTTTGGCTGGGACCCCGAGTCTCGGGTTTGCCACACAAGACTCAGTGACAGACACCACACAGCCAACAGAAAACTCGGCCAACTCTCCGTGTAGGAAATCCACACTGAAACAAATTGCCGGCCTCTTCACAGCAGACCCAAGAACCTACTCGCTCGAACTCTTCTCTAACACGTAAGTAAAACCAGGCCTTACAAGGAATATGGAGTGATGATCTGTAGGTTGGGACTGCGATTTATATTTCACCCACACAAATTATGTCAGCCAAGCGACTCCTGGATCAATGCTATAACACACAAAATGGTGCGGCTTCCCTGTCACTCTCAGTTACATGCATCAAAGGAACAAGGTATGAATCAGGATGTGACCATCCTCAGCCGTTCAGACCACACATCACAGCCTTACACAGCTGCTGAGTTAATTGCAGGACCTTGCCCACCCAGGCTGGCCAAGAGCCCCCCATGCAAGGATGAAATGGATGGCCACCATTCTTCCTCCTGGGGAGGCAGAGATCAGACACAGAGATGGAGAAAGGGGGGGCGGGGCAGGATCATTGATGGGTAATAAAATTGTGAATGATTTTCATTTCTTTAAGTAGTTTCCAAATTTTCTACAATGAATATTATTACTTAATAAAATACTACTACTATGAAGAAGAACAACAATAACAACATCAAGAGGAGGAGGAGGAGGAGGAGGAGGAGAGGGGGAGGAAGAGAAGGGGAAGGAAGGAAGAAAGGAAGGAAGGAAGGAAGGAAGGAAGGAAGGAAGGGACAATTGAAAGAGAAATCAGTCTGTAGAACACAGATGTGAGTCTCAAGTGTTGGTTGGAAGGCTCCAGCTGCTCCAGTGCTCTCCAGCCCCAAACTCAAACCAGGGAAGAAAACATGTGAATAGTGTACTTGTATTGGTAGAGTTCTTGCATATTCAAGAAACAGAATCCAAGCACAGCTACTGTGAGCAAAAGCAAAACAAGGTACAGAAGGGGCCTGGGATGTTGCACAGATTCAAGAAAGAGTCAAGCCAGGGCCCGCACCACAGCTGCGGTTGGGACGGGGAGTGGTGTCCCCATCACGGGGGCCAGGGGCTCACAGGAGAGTCCAAGGCATGGAGCTGTAGGTTCATCCTCATCTGACGTGGGTGGTCACTTTCTCCCTCTTGGAGGGTGGACGACTGTCCCAGTTTGTCCAGGACTGAAGCGATTCATGGGACACAGAACTTTCAGCTCTGAAGCCGGGAGGTCCAGATGCCCCAGGTGAGCTATCCAGCTGTCCCAGCCTGGTGGCCTGAGCACTACTCGCCCTGCCCTGTCAGGCCATGCCTGGCTCCTTGGAGCAGGGCCACTGCAGCAGGAACTCTCAGCCTGGTGCACCTCGACTCGGTGATGGAGACACACACGTGTGTGCTTATGTGTTCACACACACACACATACACATGCACGCTTGAACTGCAGAGAGGGTTGTAAGTGCCCTGCTGTGTCCAGAGGAGCTGAGCCAAGAGGCAGCCCTGGTCCCCCTCTCAGAGGACCCCCATGCACCTGCTCAGGGGAACTGAATGGTGCCACTGGATGACCCGGCTCCCTGTTCAGGGAACATGTCCCTCTGTCGTGACGCAGCCCCTGGTGCCATCTCTTTGGACTCCATGTGGAACCCACCCAAGCATCGCAAACAGGAACCTGCAACTCCACCTGAGCTGTTTTCTGCTGTGTCCTCCAGGCCCCCTCTGATCCATCATCCCTGAACTCCCAGGGCGGGATGGTAGGGGAGCACAGGAAAACCCGTCCCCCCCCCCCCCGTGTACAGGGGTGTGGGCTTGTTCCTTCATGGCCTTGGGCTGCAAGCCTTCGGCAGATGACCCTCTTGCTGTATCCTCTACAATCCAGAAACTCCCACAAGGTGAACAAGGTCAGAAACTGTGCCTCCCCACCCCATGGGGCCTTCCGGAATGGACGTGCAGGGAGTCCTGGCTGGCGCTACCCCTCCAGGGGCCTTGCCCAGGGGCTGCAGCCAATGGGCCACATCCTTTTGGATAGGCACAGCACGACCATGAAGGGGCCACGTCTCAAAACACAGCGCACGGGTTGGTTATGAGCCCTGCAGTGAAGCAGCGCAGCAGAACAAAAGCCCTTTCCACAGAGACGGCACCGGGGGCCGAGTGTAAGCGCTGCTGACCAAGGCCACCTGTCATGCAGAGGCCTGAGCCCGTTTAAAGGATGGAAATGAAATCCAAGAGTTCTTGCTGCTGACCTCCGGCCTTTCCCGCCCACCAGAGCCCAGAGGACCAGCAGAAATTCAATCCATGTTAGAATAAATTGCGGTGCCTGTTGGCAAGGTGACCAGGTCACCGGGACAGTCGCCAGAGCCTCCCTCTGCCCGTGGAGTCAAACCCGAGAAGCAAGGCCCCCAGGACAAGCGGCATTTGACGTGGCTGGACCTTTCGCTCTTTCATCAACGCTGATCATGGGCTGTGGTTTACCCCGCACGCCAGGAAGGAGCCACCCCTGGTGGAGCCCAGGAGACTCGCTGGAGCTGGCTGCCATGTCCGCACCCCACGCTCTGCACTGGGGCGGCGGGACTGCGCGCCTCCCTGCAGGAAGGGACACCCAGGTGCCAGGGGCCCCCATCCCACGTCCACCTGCTCTGTTTCCAGGCTCCAAACACATAAGCAAGCGTCACACTCTTGAGAGCGCTCGGAACAAAGCATCTCCATGTATTTTCCAAATGGTGGGGAGGGACGTTTCAGCATGGGGGGGAGAAGCACCTCACGGCTGCTCCAACAGTGCCTGTTCCCAGAATCTGGCGGAGAAAGAGAGGCTGGGAGAGCCAGGAACGCCGTGCCATGTGCACCCCACCTCCCCTTCCCCAGGTGATTCAGAGTCAAGGTCTTTTTTTTCTTTCCATTCTTTCTTTTTTTCTTCTTTTTCTTTTCTTTTCTTTTTTTTTTTTTTTCAGTACTGGAGATTGAACCCAGGAGCATTCTGCCACCAAGCTACACCCTCAGACCTATTTTTTATTCTTTATTTTGAAACAGGGTCTCACTAAGTTGCAGAGGGCCTCACTAAGTAGCTGAGGCTGGCCACGAACCTGGGATCCTCCTGTCTCAGCCTCCCAAGTAGTAGTAGTATAAGCGTGTGCCACCATGCCCAGCTCAGAGCCCTGTTTGAGTTTCCAAGCCCTTCAATCGAGGCCTGAGCAGAGACAGGGCAAAGGCTCAGGATCTCTCTAGAACTTCTGAAATCACCTGCGTGGGTCTCACGGCTGAGTCTTTCTTAAAGGGTAAAGGTGGAGATCTTGGTCCAAGGTCCATCAAGTGGCCAAAGGGCGGGCGTCAGATGGGTCACTGAAGCCATGGGGCTGCCCCACAGTGGGGGAGGGCGATGAGGCTGTCCCCAATGCTGAAACCAGGCGGTGAGCAGGGGACATCGAGCTCAAAGGCCACAGTGAACATGAAGCCAAAGACAAGCTCTCCTCCACCCCGGGCAGGAGCTCGGGACCATGCCACTTTGGGTGCAGACTCCCGAGGTTCCCAGAGAGTGGACGCACTTCAGCCCACACATGCTACAGGGAAGATTCACAGCTCCCCGCCCCGCCTCCCCGCCGGCCTCCTCAATTCAGATGGCAGACGAGGAGGAGGGGGCCCGCCATGCTCACCCCATCATGAAACAGTGGCCACATCTAAGGGCCTCCAAATCCTGCCCCAGGACGGGGGTCGGGGGGCTTCTGTAACACTTGCTGTTTACACGCAGGAAGTGAGAGGCCAGCCAGAAAACGGAGCTGGAAAAGACAGGGGTGGGGATCACACAGAGCCGTCCCTGTCGGGTGCCCATAGGCTACGCGGCCACCCTCTGGGCCCCAACAGGAAGGCAGTGGTCCGAGCCCAGAGGAAGCGTGGCCAGTGGCTGTTGCTCTGTAAGGCCAGCTCCCGAAGCCGTGGCCAGAGGCTCTGGGCCCCTGCTTGTCGGCTGCCCACGGCCATGGGCGCTTTGGGGAGGGATTTGTGCAGGTCTGCTCACCCAAGAGACAGGCAAGGAGGTTTCCTGCGGGATATTTCCTGTTGTGACAGATCTGCCCGTCCTTCTTGGAAGCATCAGAACGTCCTTCAGTGAAAAGAAACTGCAAAGACAAAAGTCATCCGCACACCTCACACACCAAGATTGCCAGGGTTCCTGGGGACAATCTCACAAACACCGTAAAAGTTGAAAACAGAATTTCGCTTTGTTTCTGAGACTCCCGGACATACGTGGAAAAGATCTCATTTTACATGTGTTGCCAGTTTGATGATCAGCACGGTCTCCATTGTTAAAATTCATTGCCCTTGAGCTATGAAAAAAAAAAAAAAATTAGAGGCCTCCTTTACATGGATAAAACAGGGAGGAGAGCAGGTGGTTGGTTTTGTGTTGGTAAATTGCATTTCTCTTTTTAAAAAAAAAATCCCACTGTTGTGCTGGGGCCTGATTAGATCCCGCCCGCCCTTCCCCTGTGCCCTGGGGCCCGGCCCGGCCGCTCCCACCTGACTCCCAACTGCCGGCCAGCCTCGGGTACCGTTATCTCCTTCTAAATTAAAATTGTAACTTGCTCGGTCCCATTTACACAAAGCCTCAGCTTTGACACATGCAATTACTACGAACACAGGGGCAACATGATTGCTAAGGGCCCCAGAAAGAGACTTTAATCAGAAAACATGGAGTTGTTCCGGCCGATTTATAATTTCACCACTTGCTATTCCTTTATGTTCTTATGTGTTCAGATAATTAGATACACTAGTTCCTGCTTCCCGAGAGGCCAGAAAGGGCAAAATTCCTATTCTTTTTACATTAAAAAGATTAAATTATAATATAGAAAATCTGTAACTTTGGGTAGAAATGACAAATTCACACCACATTAATTTCAGTGCTTACAAAATGTTACAAATAATTTGTGCGTTCTTTCCCCTCTCTTGTAGGCGCATGTGAATTAATTACCTATCCAATTTCAACGTCTTTCAAGTCAGCTTGCCACGGACAACTCCGAAATTAAAAGAGAAGAGGTTTGATTTCAATTCGCGGAGTGTATTTGCTTTAGATGTTTAACCATTTAAGCCTTTGTGCGTGTACATAAGTACATCGACATTAACAGACGTGTTCACTATGCAAACATCGTGTGAAACATCGAAGTCCACGGGGCTGGTAATTACGGAACAGAGGGGGCAAGTCTCAGTCCAAGGGTACTCTGCAATAGGACCCGCAGTCACTAAGCAGAGGCGGGATCAGCACCCAGCAAGAGTTTCTGCAGAACTGGGCATGCGGGCCCCACACGGGACGGTGTGGAGTTTTGTCTGGGATGAGAGTGGGGGTCCAGGTTCACTCATTTGTCCAATAGCAGTCGACTGGGGCCCAGCCTCGGCCAGGCTCCGGCCAGCCGTGGCCGAATAGACGAGGCAGGGCCGTTCCTCTGTGAGGTGCAGAGGAAAGATCTCTTGGACACCACCACCCATGCTCAGTGGCCGCCCAGGTGTGACAGGTGCGGTGCAGGGGGCACTGGCTGTCACAATTGCAGAGGGTACTGGGGTGACAGCACCCCACATTCACGTCTAAAACCTCCGTGCATGTCCTTGTTGGACACAGTTGCAGAGGCGATCAGGATGCGGTCACCCTGGGGAATAGCGGGGTCCCTCCCCCAGGCCACACGACCACAGAGGCAGAGACTGCGTGATGTGTCCACAGAGCAAAAAAGCTCCACTGTTGCCAGACACACCGGCCATGAGGGCGGAAGGGAAGTCCTCTCTGGGGCAACAGGGGAGTGTGGCCTGTCACGCCTGGGTCTCGAATGTCCAGCCTCCGGGACCACAAGACTACAAACATCTCTGTCCAAGCCCCAGTCGACGATGCTTCGCTGCTGCAGCTGCCAGAAATTAGTCCAACGAGAGCCTTCTGAGAAGAGAAAACAGGTGCAGGCACACACGCAGGGAGGAGAGGCAATAGGAGAGACGCAGGAGTGGAGCGGGCAGCCGCAGCCGGCAGAGCCGAGGGCTCGGGCCACGCCGCAGGAAGGGGCCAGGGAGCCAGCTGGAATCGCTAATTCTGGCGGACCTTGGCTGCAGGTGAGGCACGGAGCAGAGAGCGCTCGCTGTCCTCCCTCACTCCTATGGGGCCTGACCCCTAACACATCCTGTGGATTTGGGGACACAGCTTCCAGCTGACAGCAAGAGGACCGTCCCTCAGACCCCAGGAGGAGCCAGCCCTGCTCACACCTTGCTTTGGGACTTTCGGCAAGACAATTAGTCTCAGAAACTTGACTTAAGGGTGTGTGTTGGGGGGCAGTCAGGAAGGCCTCTCCTATGGCTCTAGCCCTGAGGCTGAGACTTGCGGCCAAGAGCTGGGGCGTGGCAGGGCCCTAACACCGGCCCTTACCCCGTCCCTGGGAACCCAGCAGCTGATTCATGACTGCGGTAGTGTAGAGGCACACTTACCAGTACTGTGCACTAAACATTGACCCAAGTGTTCCTATTTTTCTTCTTATTCTAAAAGAAATCAAAGCATTTCCAGGGCCTCTGTGCTGGAGGACCAGGTGGCTCTGGAGTCCGGCCACTGTGCGAGAGGCCCAAGCGGGGGGGGGGGCAGGAGGCAGAGCTGGGAGAGGAGACCAGGAGACCGGGCCTGAGCACCTGCACCTGCAGGCCAGGCCAAAGCACACAGGTTTTTAAAATCAGGTCTGCACCTGGAATCCTGTGGGCGGGATTAGGACCCCCTTAGCTTGTGTGCAGAAAACCATCTCCGTAATGATGACTTCCTCCTCCTCCTCCTTCTCTTCTTCCTTTGTCTCCTCGTGTCCTCCTCCTCCTCCTCCTCTTCCTCCTCCTCCTCCTCTTCCTCCTCCTCCTCCTCTTCCTCCTCCTCCTTCTCCTCTTCCTCCTTCTCCTCTTCTTCCTTCTCCTCTTCTTCCTCCTCCTCCTCTTCCTCCTCCTCCTCTTCCTCCTCCTCTTCCTCCTCCTCTTCTTCCTCCTCCTCTTCCTTCTCCTCTTCCTCCTCCTCTCCTCCTCCTCCTCCTTCTCTTTCTCTCCCCTCTCTCCCTCCCTCTATTTCTCTCTTCTAGTCTTTCCTCTGACACTTCCTGACTCCTATTCTGGTGGGGAATCCGCCCCTAAGTATGCACCATCTGCCCAGGAGGGCCGCAGCAGGCTCGTGGTCCCTGCCGGGCGGGCAGGGAGGCGACGCCCGTCTCAGACACCAGCCCCATGCCTCCGTGGCCTTTTCCCCAGCAGCCACCAACCCCAGGGAGCCCAGAGCAGTCACGAGTGCCACGTGACCCTGAGGGTCGACTTGCTCCCCTGAATCCATTCTCCCCACCTCTGAGGGGGCCTGAGGCGCAGGAGGACATCACCAGCTGCAACAAGACAAGGCAAGGGCAGTGCCTGCGGGCCCTGGGGACCGGCCACTCCTCACAGGAGACAGGCCACAGCTGCTGCGCACAGGCCTCACATTGCCTGGGGTGACCTGGCCTTTGAGACCGCTGGTAACCTTCCCCAGCTCTGGGCTGACTCATGCGCAGAGACAGCATGGCACCAGGGGGCGCTGTCGGCCCAGCAACGGCCCAGCTCAGAGAGCGGCCCAGGAAGCTCTGGGCAGAGAGCTCTCCACCACGCTCTCCACCACGCTCGCCCTGCTGGACTTGTTTATGTGGTCCTAGCCTTTCCTCTCAGGCTGCATCTTGGGGAACCACGGAAGGTTTCTATGTGAGCCTCGACTGAAGACAGAGCCTGTGTTCAGTTTCCCAGCCCCGTACCTTGGTGGTCTGTTGATTCACATCCTGCCCCACAACAGAGGCTAGCCACAGAGGCCTGCCGCAGGAGGCAGGGTCAGGCAGGACGGGTGGCCCAGAGAGGGGTCGGGAAGGCAGGACAGAGGCAAAGCGCACTCAGCTCGGGGCCCAAGCTGGTCAGGTGACTGCAGACCCCATGGCCTCCTCCCTCCGGCACTCACATACCAAGACATACACACACATGCTAGCATGCACCAGAACACATTCGCACACACAGCTACACGTGAGCACAGAGGCACGCACACGTTCTTACATCTAAGTCAGAGAGTATTAACAACAGGTGTACCTATGTCACCAGACAGAAAGGAGGAAGGAGAGAAAAAAATCTCTCTGACAGTAACGCTTGCTAAAAAGAAAGTGTTTTTTTAAATATTTTTACAACTGAACAAGCAATATTGACATTACAGCTGCATAAAAAAAAAAGTCTCTTTTGGAGCCAGCCGTGATGGTGCATACATGCAATCCCAGTACTTGGGAGACTGAGACAGGAGGATCGCAGGTTCACAGCCAGCCTCAGCAACTTAGTGAGGCTCTCAGCAACTTAGTGAGACCTCGTTTCAAAATAAAAAATAAAGCTGGTGGTGTAGCTCAGAGGTAGAAAGCCCCTAGGTTCAATCGTCAGCATCAAAAAGAAAAGGAGAAAAAAAACCCTTTGGATCCCACCCACCTGAGGGGTCACCCCAGGTCACTCCAAAGTGACAATGGGCCTTCTTTTATCTCGAAAATAACGCAGGAGGTTTCACGAGCTCTGGGCATAACTTACTATCTCCACAGTTCCTGGCATCCTCAGTCATCAGGAAAAGTGGAAAGGGCTAACTTGCAAATTAAGACCACCTTGGGAAAGCTATGTCAGGAGACTTCAGAGCCCTGGTTACGC
>PVLC010035750.1:0-16158 GCA_004027655.1 Graphiurus murinus | reverse complement strand
GGATTACCTTACTCCAGCCCCTCACCTTTAGCTTGTGGGCATCTTTGCTTGTTAGATGTGTTTCTTGCAGGCAGCATATAGATGGATTCTGGGTTTTGATCCATTTTGCCACCTTGTGCCTTTTTATTGGGGAATTGAGACCATTTATATTCAATGTGATTATTGAGAGATGGTTTTTGATTCCTAACATTTTGAGTTTGACTTCTGTTTTCAGTGGATTTTATTCTTCTTTGTTTAGTTGTTTGCTTCCTGGAAATTGTTGTTTCTCTGGTTCTGATGTTTATTCATTAGTTCTTCTTTGTAGTTAAGCTCTTTAAGTATCTTCTCTTGTGCTGGTTTGGAAGACATACATTCTTTCATTTTCTGTTTGTCATGTTTGTCATTATATCTCCATCAATTTTAAGAGAGAGATTTGCTGGGTATGAGAATCTTGGCTGCAAGTTATTTTCTTTCAGGGTTTGGAATATGTTACTCCAGCCTCTCCTGGCTTTCATGACTTGATTTGGGAGGTCTGGAGTGATTCTAATTGGCTTGCCTCTAAATGTCACTTGGCCTTTTACTTTTGATGCCTTTAAAATTCTCTCCTTGGCCTCTACGTTGGTCAACTTGATTATTATGTGGCGTGGTGAGCCTCTTCTTTGCTCCTGTCTTGAGGGAGTTCTCTGTGTTTCCTGTACCTGTGTGTCGACTTCTCTTTCTATGTTTGGAAAATTCTCTGATATTACTTCTTTGAAGAGATTGTTTATTCCAAAAGTTTCAACTTCTGATCTCTCTTCTATGCCTATTATTCTTAGGTTAGCTCTTTTAAAATTGGCCCAGATCTCTTCGATGTCTAATTCATACTGACGTATTTTTTTTCTACATTGTGTACTATAGATTCGTTTTTGGCATGGTCATCTTCTAAGAGTTTATAGTTTGAATTGATGCCTTCATTTCAGTTATTTCATCTTTCACTTCCTTCAATGCTTCTCTTTGGTTCCTTTTCATGTCATCGAATTCTTTGTTTATTTGTTCTTTTATTTCTTCCTTTATTTCTCTAAAGCTCTGCCTACATTCTTTCTGAAAATCCTGTATTGTTTCTAGTATTAAATATCTGAATTGTTCTTCTGGTAATCTCTGCCATTCTGGGTTGGTGATATCTGTTATTGAGGGGTTGTGGTAGCTCATTGTTTCTTTGTTATTTTTCCTTCCCATGGTTCGCCTATTCTTAGATTTATATCTTTGCTGCTCTTGTAAGTTTTCACTTCCAAACTCTGTAGGGGGGGTTAGAGGTGTCTGAAGGTATATACAGGGACAGGTTGTAATCAGTGATAAAGGTTGGTTGAGAGGTCACAGTGATGAATGCAGGAATAGGGTAAAGAAGAGGTATGTTCCAGTGGAATAAGAGGTTGAGTGTGTTTTTGGAGATCTATTGTAAAGATTAGTGTTAGTAGTTATGACAGGAGATTCTAGTAATCAATATAGAGTCTTGAGTATGGTAGTATGAGACAGTCTTGATATGAGACAAGAAAAAAAGAAAAAGAAAAAGAGAAGGGAGGAGGTACAGTGTTGAGGAGAGGAATATGGGGGGGGAGAGGGAGGGGAAGCTTGTAATAGGGAAAAGGAGAATATTCAACAAATTAAGCAAGTAAAAACAAAGCAAGCAATCATCCAAACAAACATAAGTAAACGAAGGCAATACAGAACAGAAACTGAGTAAAAACCAATAAAACTTGACACCAAAAACAATACAGAAGAAAACAAAACAAAAACCCCGAAACATAAAAACAACAACCAACCACTAGAACAAACACCCTGCTAGTTCGTAAGTATTGAGCTTAAATTTTTGATTGTGTCTGTATCATTTTTATTTGCCATCAGTGCAGGCAGGGAGTTTCATTGGTGCCTCTCCTGCTGCTGGCTTCTGTCTTGGGGCTTTCCACAGGGCCTGGCTGTGTCTTTCTCTCTGCCTTTGCTGAGGGCAGGAGTGCAGTCTAAAAGCCAGGCCTTTTCAGATGCCCTATGTGCACCCGTAGAAGGATGGGTGTCTATGTTTATCCTTCTTATAGGGGTCCCCCACCTCAGGGGCCCAATACCACTTACAAGTCGCTGTTGCTCTGATTTCCATTGTTGCCTGCTTCACCTCTGCTTGCTGTGGGTGCAAGAGGACAGTGGGGCTCTGTGTAGCTGGCAGGGCATTGGCTGGAAGTGGCTGGCACGCCAGGTGACACTGGCCAGTTTGCCGCGCGCTTTTGCAGCGCCCGCTCCCTTGTTTTTCCTGGGGTCTATGTCACTCCACGCCAGGCCAGGTCATTGGATTTGCCAAGGTGCCTGTAGTTTTCGGCTTCTGGGTGACTGTCACAGCTTCACGCCTGGGTTCCATAGAGCCTGAGGCCTGCACCAAGCCTCTGCTTGGTGGTTCTGGATCCCTGCTGCTTGGCCTTCTCCTCTGGTCGCTGGGGGGCGCAGGTTGGTGATAGTCTGGCTAGATGGCAGGAAGCTGGTTGGGAAAGGCTAGCAGGGAAGATGGTGGCCACTGTTCCACAGCGTGCCCCCCCCCCCCTTCCTCCTGGACTCAGATCCTCAGCTCCGGTTTCACGCTCAGGCTTCCATTAAGAAGCTGTGTCTTATTTTGAGCTCTTCTGGGTGCTCACAGTTCTGCGCTGAGGTGATGTGCTGGGACAGACCCCAGACCTGTGGGCGCTTACGCTCAATGCCCCACGTGGTCTGGTCGCTGAGTGTGATGTGGGGAATCTCCGCCTGTGTGCAGTGTGGGGTGCTGGGGGTGCTGTGTCCTGGGGTTTGCTGTTCTCAGTGTCTGGGTGGTCCCCATGGCACCTGGTCCTGTTTTTCCACAGCCTACTTCTTTGCTGCAGAGCCCAGCGGTGATCTGCCCCAGCAGAGCCGGGTGGGCGGGGATCTGCACAGAGCTTGGGATCGCTGAGCGGTGGTGTCCTTTGTTGTCCCCGCTCTGCTTCCTTGATCTTCTTTATTTGTTTGTGGTTCAAATTTCGCTTTTTTTCCTTCTGTTAAAAAGTTCTTTTTATGGTAAATTTAGATCCAAATCACAGCATCTGGGGAAAGGTGTTTCACTCAGTCACCATCTTGGATCCTCCACATATATTCTTAAATATAGTGATGTACACAGTATTGTGAATATGTAAAAACTACATAATTATACTATAAATAAATTAGTGACTTATATGATACCTTTATTATATCTTTATAAAAGCTCAGAAAAAAAGCTGGGCATGGTGACACATGCTTGTAATCCCAGAACTTGGCAGGTTGAGACTGGAAGATCTGGGTTTGTGGTCAGCCTCAGCTACTTAGTGAGGCCCTCAGTAACTTAGTGAGACCCTGTTTCAAAATAAAGAATAGAAATAGGGCTGTGTGCTGGGAGTGGGTTGCATGCTTGTAATTCCAGGACTTGGGAGACTGAGGTCAAAGGATCTGGGTTCGCTGCCAGCCTCAGATACTTAGTGAGGCCCTCTGCAACTTAGTGAGACCCTGTTTCAAAATAAAGAATAAAAAATAGGGTTGTGGATGTAACTTGGCGATAGAATGCCCCTGAGTTCCATCCCCAGTACTGAAAAAACAATTCAGAAATATTGGTAGGAGAAAACTATTATTCATTTGCAAAGTGACCTTGCAATTAATAATACTTATAAGATCACAGTGAAATAAAAACTTTTTTGAGGTTGAATTTTAAGATTTGGGGTTATTTTGAAGATAAAATATAGTAATGTAAATATAGTTGTAGATAAATATATTGTGTAATTTATGACAAGGAAATATAAAATTAAAAGTATAGAGAACTGTTTGAAGGTGAAAGTTGAAGAGTGAAGAAAAAATTTGTGTTGTTATAAGTATCTTCATTTTATAAACAGGAAGGAGAAAATTTCAGTTTATGCATTACAAAACTAATGAAATTGAAGAAATATAAAGCAATATTTTTAAATTATTATTATTTATTTTATTGGTACATTGTCATCATACATCATAATGAAGTTGAGAGTGATAGACACATGAACAAAACATTAATTGAGCTTCCCCCTGGCTCCCATCCCACTCCCTCATCCTTCTCAAGCACCACATTGTGACTGGTATTGATAAATTTGTGTATGCACATGATATCCATTGATGTCTTTTTTCATTGAGTCTCCCTCCTCCCACATGCCACCCTCCCCTAGATAACCTCCATCATTCTATTGAGGTTCCCTTTTTTTTGTCTAGAGTCCCTCCTATACCCCAAATTCTCCCTAGCTTCCACATGAGGTAAAACATCCAACCTTTTACTTTTTGTGACTGACTAATCTCAGTGCAATATTTTGCAGTTACATCCATTTCCTTCCAAATGGCATGATTTTGTTCTCCTTTATGACTGAGTATAATTCCATTGTGTGTATATTCCATAATTTTTAATCCACTATTTGTTGATGAACACCTAAACTGGTTCCATAATTTGTCTATTATTAATTGTGCTGCCATAAACATAGATATGTATGCATTACTATGGTGGTCTGATTTCAATTCCTTGGGGTAGATAACCAGGAATGGTATTGCTGAATCATACAATAGATTCATCCCCATTCTTCTGAAGACCCTCAGCTGGGCATGGTGGTGCACGATTGTAATCCCAGCATTTAGGAGGCTGAGACCAGAGGATCCCGGTTCGCGGCCAGCTTCAGCTACCTAGTGAGGCATTCCGCAACTTAGTGAGACCCTGTTGCAAAATAAAGAATAAAAAAATAGAGCTAGGGGTGTAGCTCAGAGGTATAATGTCCTTGAGTTCAATCCCCGGTACCGCAAAAAAAAAAAAAAGAAAGAAAGAAAGAAAAAAAGACCCTCCACACTGATCTCCAAAATGGCTTCACTAATTTGCAATCCCACCAACAATGTATCAGAGTTCCTAATTCACCACATCCTCACCAGTATTTATTATTATTTGTGTTTTAATGATTGCCATTCTAATTGGGGTTAGGTTTGATAATAATGTTGAAATTTTTTCATATACTTCTTGACGTGATATTATGAGACATTTGTAATTCTTCTTTTGTGAAGTGTCTATTTAATTCATGCCCCCCCTCTTTTTTTTTTTACCGTGTTATTTGTTTAGGGCTATCTCTTGCATTCTTTGTGTATTCTAGATGCTAATCCTCTATCAAAGAAGTAGCTCTCAAAGATCTTATCCCATTCTTTCTGCTCTCTATTAATATTCTTGATAGTTTCCTTTGCTGCACAGAAACTCCTCAATTTAATTCAATGCCTCTTATTAATCCTTGTTTTAATAACTTGTAACTATGAAATTTTATTGAGGGAGATTTCACCTGGGCCTATATGTTGGAGCATTGACCCTACAACCTTTTCTAAACTGCAAAATCTCTGGTCTAATTTCCAGATATTTAATCCATCTTGAGATGAAAGGTGAGAAAGGTGGTATTTACTTCCATTTTTCTATATATGGATAACCAGTTTTGCCAGCACCATTTGTTGAAAAGACTATCTTTTTTTCCAGCATTGTGTTTTGGTCCCTTTATCAAAAATCAACTGGCTTTATGTGAATTTGTTTCTGAATCTTCTATTCTGTTCTCTTGGTCTGTCTGCTTTTGTGCCAATACCATGTTGCTTTTTATTACTATGACTCTGTAGTATAGTTTGAAGTCAGGTATTTTGATGCCTCATGCATGGTTCTTATTCCTGAGAATGTACTATTCTGGATCTTTTGTTTTTAAAGTCATAAAACCTAATTTTGTAAGAAGAAAAAGAAATCCATCCATATTGATAAAGTTTAAATAGTGTGAGTAAACAGGTGAGTAATTTTTGCATATCTTTTGTTATATTCTTATTTATGAAATGATACCAAAGTACATTAAATCTGAAATAAAAAATTAAATCATACCTAAATAAATAAGTCTTGTGCAATGATAGTATTTAAATATGTCAAGTTAAATGCCAGATGAAGTCACTCCAAGAGTGAAAACATGTTGCTTCTTAGAGTAGAACTTAGAATTAAAGGTGGTTCTAGGTCACTGCTTGTTTTCTTTAAAAATCTTTTTAGTCAATTTTGCTTTTACTAAAGGAAAAGAAACACATCATCTGATGTTATATGAAAGTCCGTTATATGAAAGTGCCAGATAATGAGGCAGTATACTTTTCTTTCTAACATGTTTCCTTCTCTTTCTAAATTCCTGTTTTGCTTACCTATTTCTGTAGATTGGCTCTGTCGGTTTTGCTTGCATACAAAATAATTCATATTGGACCTTTTTTTCATCATTCAACTTGAGGAAAGTAGAATCATTAGTTTTAATTATAAAATATTGACAGAGAGAGACTGTGACTAGACCAACTTGATTTAGTGCATTAATGTCAGCTGATAGTCATAGTAAAAAAGTAGCTACTGGGATTCCCTCAAAACAAAAATGGTCTTATTAGAGTTTACAGCTATAAATGTGAAAAGAGACAACAAGAGAGAAATCCACAATTATGAAAATACATTATTCAAGAATGTAAAAGAACAATATTTTGTATAATAGGTGATTGGGATTGAATATTTGAAGCTTGTTTTATGACCTACAAGAGGTGAAAAATAGTACCAAATTATCTTTCTTAGTGAACATATTATAGACAGTCCACTTTTGATTTTATATACTTTTGATGCAAACTGGACACAGGAATGTTTATGATTTTAGATCTAGTGGAGGTGTATTTTATGCATTCCATATGTTATCAGAGTTTTAAAAATCATTTCACAGTATCAGAGCTCAAGAGATATTATATACTAATATAAAGAAATTAAAAACCTAAATAAATATACAAATAAATTAATAAAGACAAAACTTTCACTTTAAAGCTAGTTTAATTTGGCTACTAAGCCATTTTGCCTTAAAAACTTTGAATAAATAAAACATAATTATACCATGATGAAGGAGCTTCTTTTGAGAGAATGTAACATACAACTTTTAGTTTATGAGATATATTCTCTTTAAGGTAATTATCTCCAACCTTCCCCAGAGAGCTACGGTTTGACAGATGGAAGTAATAAGCAAAAGCAGCAAAGGAGAATGGACTGCTCACCGTCTGTCACATAGTATCATTTAAAAGTACTTAGCATATGAAAAGGGAGAAGATATATTTCCATAAACTCTGACCGTTTTCCAGAATAGTTCTCCTGATGCCTTAAAATTATCTGGTTATACCTAGCAAAACAGATTATTAAAATGATAATACTCATAGTACAATTCTTCTATTATTATTGAGCAATTTACTTTCTTGATTTGAGGAAATATAACTAAAGCCTTCAAGGAGTGACATTTGATGTGGTATGAAAAAATGTTTTCTTACTTTTCTTGAGAAACATAAATCTCTGTGCCATAGCATTCCTTGCTGTTGGCAAGGAGCAGTTAAGGGACATCATATTTTTATTTCTTTAATTTCTTCCTATAATATTTCTTTTCTTTTCAATTTTAGAAGCATTTTTTAAGAAGAAATATGTAGTTTTTACTTTATTTTTTATTTTGTTTTATTTTTTAATTATTATGGGGGCATTGTAATCATACATATTTGCTAGGTACAAGCTGGTAAAGGCATACATGCACACATCTCTCATTTAACCCTTCCCCAATTCCCATCCCACTCCCTCCCCTTTCCTCCTTCTCAAGTTTAGTTTAGTGATTGCTTTGATGAAAGTACATCATGTGCTTTAGGGTGTTGCTCTCCCCTATCACCTTCACTTAACTAGCCTTCTTTGCTCATCTAAAGTTTCTCCTTCATCTAGAGTCCTTCTTATGACCCATTTTCTCCCTAGCTTTTGCATATTAGGAAGAACATGATTTTTTACTGTTTGTGACTGACTAATCTCACTTAACGTGTTTTCCAGTTCCATCCATTTCCCTGCAAATGATGTGACTTTGTTCTTCTTTATGGCTGAGTAAAATTACATTGTGTACATATCCCATAGTTTTATAATCCATTTATCTGTTGATGGACATAACTTAATATTTTGCATTTAAGAGCTCTTGGATATTTTTCACCTAATCATAATCTATTCACAAAAGACTTTAAGTCTCTTTGTTTTATAGCATGTTTTATGTTTTTTTTAAAACATAGGATTATTCAAGTAACATTTTACAAAAATATCTACCTTAAGTAATTGGAATCATTACCAAGACAAGAAAAAGATACTAATTATAGACTTTATAGTTATAGGCAGTCTAAGTTTGCAATGTAACTGCTGCACATGTGCTTTGTGTGTAAAGGGCAGCCATGCACATAGGGAGGAATCCATTGAAGCAAGCCAAGAAGTTCCATCTGTAACAGTGGCATATCATATTTTCTATACATATAAGTGCAACAAAGAAAATGAGTAGAATGTAATAAAAATAAAGTGCAAAAGAAAGTAAACAGCTATACCCATGTGATAAAATATGGATGATTTTTAAGGAAATATTTTGTGATTTTAAATATATCTTGCTTTATTGTGCTTCACAGTTTGTTTGTTTGCTTATTTGTTTGTTTTCTGCAAATTGATGTCTTATGGCAGCCTGGTGTGAAGGAAATTTATTGGTACTATTTATCTAACAGTTCAGATGATTGTTAGCAACTTTTGGAAATTACTTTTAATATTTATTTATTTATTTTGGTTCTGGGGATTGAACTCAGGAGCATCCTATCTCTGAGCCAGCCCCAGCCTTTTTATTTTTTATTCTAAATCAAGGTCTCCCTAAGTTGCTGAAGGTCTTGCTAAATTGCTGAGGCTGGCCTTGAATGTATAATCCTCCTGTCTTAACCTCTGAAGTACTGAACTTACATGTGGGTGCAACCACTAGATTGGAGGTAGAATGCTCCTGGGTTCAATCCCCAGTACCGCAAAAATAGAAAGAAAGAAAGAAAGAAAGAAAGAAAGAAAGAAAGAAAGAAAGAAAGAAAGAAAGAAAGAAAGAAAGAAAATAAAATACATGAAAAAAAAATTTACTTTCAGCAATTTCTATCTGCTCAGTCTTGTTTTATAATTAAACACAGAAAGAGGTTCAGAGGTTATGTAGACACAGACCATGAATGGAAGTTCTTCTTTTGTAAGTGATCAACTTGTCTTTCATGCAATTAACTGAGAAAGTATTCTATTTGTGGACAAGATTTTAACAAGATATAATCGCTATTTCATCAAATCTTAGACACCATTGAATATAACATTCCTCTTCTGCTCTTATTTCTTTTCTTAGAGAAGCAATAATACTGTATGAAATTTTCTATTTTTATCCAACATATCTATGGGATTGAGTTATATATTCTAAGGAAATGTCCTGTTCACTGAAATTGTTTTGTTTTATATTATTTTTCATCAAGAAGGGATTTAAACTTTAATTAAGCAGTTTTGGCCTCTGTTCATACGGTTAATTTTTTCATCTGACTTACTGATATGATGACTTAATATGAAATTAATTTTGAAGTTCTAGAGTCAACTCTGCTCAATTCTGCCTTATATTCCTTTTGGCATCACAATAAATTCAACATGTTAATGAAACACACACACAAAAAAATTAAGGTGTGCATATTGTTTTAGATACAATTGTATTAATTTATTGTAATTTTACTAATTTGTAATATTGCTATTCTTATAGTTCTATAATTAAAATTTTATAATTTCTATATTTAAATTCAAAAATTTATTTATTTGTAGCATTTTTACACATAAATCCTATTGCACACTAAAATACAATGAAACAACTTTTTTTTTTTTTCGGTATTGAGGATTGAACTCTACCTCCTAGCTATACCCCCAGCCCTGCAGAGTGCTTCATACAATAAAATGCTTATCTCACAGTTTTCCAGGTCACATGACTCTTGTAAATTCCCTCCAAGCAGTGACTGGTCAGTGATTTGGATTAAGTCCTGTGGGTTCTCTATACCAGGATGCTTTATCTTTTCCAATACAAGAAATATTCTATAATTATACAATGTGGAAAAAAGTTATATCTGAAAGTGCTTTAGAATTTATATACACTCCAGAGATGAGGAGTTGATATGAATATACATGAAGTTTTGAAATCTTGTGCCAATTAATACACTACTTAAGTCCTCAATCAATCTCTGGATTTTCCCAAGTAAAAAAGAAAATGGGGTGAAATTTTTTTTCATGCATAGATAGCAGTTAATCAATCTGATTTATGGGCAATGTAAATTTTCATTTTTTATTGGTTCATTGTAATCACACGTCTTGTTTAAGTTCAGGATATAGAAGCATACATGCACACAGCACTCATTGAACACTCCCTCCCTCCAGTCTTCTCCCTATTTCCTCTCTCTCCCTTCCTTCCTGTCTTCACCACAGTGACAGGTTTTGATAAGTTGTGTATGTACACAATGATCACTGAACCTTTTGTATGTACATTACGACCATTCGCTCTTCCCCTCATTTAGTCCTCTTCTTCACTCAACTAAGATATTTCCTCCTTTGTCTGGAGCCGCTCTTATGTCCTAATTTCTCCCTAGCATTCACATGAAAGAGGACATCTGACTTTTCACTTTTTGTGACTGACTAATCTCACTCAGCATAATGTTCTACTGTTCCATCCATTTCCCTGAATATGACATATTTTTTTTTCTTTATGGCTGAATAAAATTCCATTGTGTATATATCCCATAGTTTTTTAATACATTCATCTCTTGATGGACATCTTGGCTGGTTCCATAGTTTGTCAATTGTGAATTGTGCAGTTATAAACATAGATATGCATACATTACTCTGGTAGTCTGGTTTCAATTGTTTTGGGTAGGTAACCAGGAGTAGTATAGTTGAGCCATACCACAGGTACATTCTTATTCTTCTGAGGGCCCTCAACATTGTTTTCCAGAGTGGGTGCACTAATTTAGAATCCCAATAACAGCATATCAGAGTTCCTAATTCTCCACATCCTTGCAAGCAATTGTTATTATTTGTATTTTTGATGATTGACATTCCAACTTGGGTCAAATAAAATCTCAGGTAGTTTTGACTTACATCTCTCTGATTGCAAATGAAGTTGTACATATTTTCATACAATTATTGGCCATTTGTATTTCTTCTTTAGTGAAGTTTCTGTTTATTTCACTCATCCAGTTTTTATTTGACTATTGTTATTATTATAATTTTGCCATGAGTTTCTTGAGTTCTCTGTGTGTTCTAGATATTAGTCTTCTATCAGAGTAGTATTTGGCAAAAATATCCCATTCTGTTGATCCTCTCTTGAGGTTCTTGATAGTTTCCTTTGCTGTACAAAAGCTCTTCAGTTTAATGCAATCTCATGTATTAATCTTTATTTTAATTTCTTGTGCCTTAGGGGTTTAGTTGAGGAAGTTTTTACCCATGCCTATGTATTGGAGCCTTGATCCTATGCCCACTTCAAATAATTGCAAGATCTCTGTTTTAATTTCCAGGTCTTTGATCCATCTTGAATTGACTCTCGTGTAGGTGAGAAATTTTGATAATATTTATTTTGCCTTTCCAAGAGCATGGAAGTTCCTTCCACTTTCCAAATGTTCTTCAATTCCTTTTTTCAATATTTTTAATTTTTCTTGTAGAATTCTTTTACCTCCATGGTTAGGCTTATTTCTAAATATTTTATTGTTTTGGAGGTTATTGTGAGCAAAAATATTTTCTGAATTTCTATTTCAGAGAATTTATGGTTAAAATACAGAAAATCTTCTGACTTTTTAAGATTAATTTTGCATCCAGTTTGCTGAATTTGTTAATCAATTCTAAAAGTTACATATTGTATCATGTCATCTGCAAATAAATATAGTTTCAATTATTTTCTTATTTGTACTGATTTGACTTCTTTCTCTTGCCTTTTTGCTCTAGCTAGAGTCTCAAGTACTATATTGAGAGGAAATGGTGATAATGGACATCCTTGGCTTGTTCTTAACTTTAAATGGAACTCTTGTTGTTTTTCCCCATTCAATATGATGTTGGCTGTGGGCTGATTTTATATTGCATTTAGGTACTGAAATTTGTTATTTTTTTCTATTCCAAGTTTCTGCAGTGTTTTTAGCATAAATGGATGTTGGATTTTGTCAAATGCTTTTTCAGCACTTATTGAAATGATCATGTCATTTTTGTCCTTAGTTTTGTTCATGTGGAGAATTACATGAATTGTTTTTCATAGGATGAACCAGCCTTGCATCCCTGGGATAAACCCAACTTGGTCATTGTGTAAAATTTTCCCGAAACTTTCTCTGATCATATTTAATGGGGGTTGTATATGTTTTCCATACCTTTGCATCAACCTTGGTATCTACGTTTGTAAAGTTCTGTCATATTATTTCTGAAGAGATTTTTTATTCCTTTGGTTTTCACTTCTAGACCCTCTTCTATGCCTATTATTCTTAGGTTTGCTCTTTTACCATTATCTCATATCTCTTAGATGTCCAGCTAATGATGTCAAATTGATTCATTTTTGTAGTGGTCATCTTCCAAAAGTGGAATTCTGTTTTCCATGTGGTCTAGTCTATCTTTGATGGATTGTTTTGATGTTTTCATTTCATTTTTCATATCTGTCACTTCCTTCAGAGCTTCTTTTTTATTTCTCTTCAGGGTATCAGATTCTTTGTTGATTTTGTCTCCCATTTCTTTAAGACTCTCTCTGAACATTTTTTTTTTTCTAAAATCTTGTATTATTTCTACCATTAATCTTCTGAATTCTCCTTTTGGCATCCTCTGCAACTCTGAAATGGTGGGATATGTTGTTGTGGGATTGTGGGGACTCATTGTTCCTTGCTGTTCTTCTTTCTCATTATTTCAGGTTTCTTATGTTTATATACTTTTAGATTTTAATTGAACTCTCTCACTCTATAGATTTCCTATGTCTAATGTCTCTCCTTTTATAGTATCTTATGCTGGAAGTAAATATTTATCTTAAGATATGCCTTAAAAATGAATATATCTTTCCATCCATAGCTTTTGTTGAGTATTTATCACACTATAATGCCGACTTTGAGGTCTGTGCCCCATATCACCTCTCTGTTGTTCTGCCTGTAAATTGCTAGTATTGGGTTGCAATTACTCAAGGACTCTGTCTGCCTGCTGCAATGGTGACATTGATGGGTTACAGGTGTTAAAGACTAGGAACCTTTGTGTCACATATATAATAAGAAGTAGTTTTTGAGGTATGGGCAGAGCATTTTGTGTTCTGTGAATTTTTAAACTTCTATGTGTGTGGTCCTAGGTGGATCTGTCAGCTCTGATTGGTTTGTCCTTAGTTTCTGCTTGTCCTTGTTGGTTCACCTATCTGTTCCAGCCTCAGCAGTAGGGGATTAGAAGATTCAGCTGGTAAATACAAGGGAAACTTGTATCATTATCAGTGGTTAACAGTGAGTGAGCAGGAAGGGGGTAGATTGATGGGTGCAAAAATAGGATAAAGTAGAAAATACAGTCAAGTTGAATAAGCGTTTGCATGAAGTTAGGTAATATATAATAAAGAATAAAGATAATGAAAATAAAGGAAAATTTTAGTCATCAGCTTAGAATATGTAGATATAGTGGTATAAGATGGATATAATACCAAGGACTGGCAGACATGTTCACTTGGAGTAAGACAATCAAAATAAAACACAGACAATCTCTCACATATGTAACCTCAAGAGAAGAGAAGTACAAAAGGAGATAAAAATAAAATGAAGCCTTGAAATTGCTTAAACAGAGATGAGTAAAATTTCCTTGTTGGAAGAAAGCTGATTTCCTTAATGGCTTTGGATATTTTCTTGCCAGTTTTTTTGTCTTTTTTTTTTCTTCTTTGTTTGATGCTTGCTTAGAAGGAATATGAAAGTTGTTTCAAAGCTCTGATTCAAGTCTGCTCACCTGCCTGCTGTTTTCTATTTTGCTAAGGAGGCAGGTGGTTGGAGTGGAGATGCCAGAAGGGGTGGGCCCTGACTGCTGGCTGGTGGGAGGGGATTCTTCTAGGCTAGGGTTGAGGGTGTAGACCTAGCCACTCACTCAGCATTCACTAGGGTCCTATGCTTGATCACCTGACTGAAAAAACAAGGAATATAAAAGAAAACCCCCAAAATACACAAGTACAGAGTATTAGCAAAAAAAAAAAAAAAGCAAACAAAAAAATGACAGAGAAAAAAAAAAGACAAAGCAGAAAAAAGAAAGAAAGAACAACAACAAAATAACTCTTGAACTTGACTTCTGCAGCCCTCAGGATCTGTTTAGGGTTCACTTATTACAGTAGATTCCCAAGCAGATCCATGTGTTCTTGCTTGCTTATAACCTGTAATAGAGGTATCATTCTGCATTCCCAATGCTATGGTCTCCTGCCTGGTGTATCTCTGTCTGTGTGGGTGTTGTGTCAAGCACAGAACCCCATGCACAGGATCTATTTCAAAGCAAATCAAGTGCCTGGACTCCACACTCTTCACAGAGAAGTCTAGGTTGATCTGTGGCTTCCAAGCTGGTATTTTCTTCAGAGTTCCATGTACAGCATTCAGCCATAGCCTCAGAATTCCCACCCCATTTTTATGGTGTCTTAAATTACCTCATAAAGAGACAGCACTCACCTCCCTACGTTTCACACACTCACCTTTGCCACCTGCTGCACAGTGGGATGGAAGTAGGGAGAGATGAGATTGTGGATTTTGTAGTCTTTCTCTGTCTTGTCCTTGTGGGAAAGTCCTATGACTAGTTTTTGGTGTCCATGGAGAAAGTCTCAGGTTGCTGGAGATAATGTTTTTCTGTATTCTCAAAGTTCCTACCAGTCTGTGGTGTGTGCTATTGTTCTTGTGTCTTCACTTGTTTAGGAATTAGTTCTTTATTCTTCCTTTTTCAGCCTGAGTGTTTAAGAGCAGCCTTGTAGATATTATTGAGTGTCTCTGTCTTTAGTTCCCACCTCCCATGAAGGTAGTTTTGAATATGGGATGCTATTTAGTTTGGAGCTCTCCAAGAAGAGTTAGAGACAGGTTAACTTAATGTTACTTACTCTGTTGCCATGTCCCTGGGCCATGTAAATTTTAAGAGATTGAAATTTAATAAAGTGTTGATTGGATCATGATCATTATCATATCAAACTAATAGGATTATTATTATAATTGTATTTTTTAAAAATACTATAATTTTGTCACACAGCAATTCAGTGATAACTACAATGGATAAATTTTATATGATCCTTTAAAAAATTTTTACCTGATGTATGTTCACCAAATAATAGTCAATATACTTCTTAATTTTAGTTTATGAAAAGTTATTAAATAAAACATCAAGTGACCATACTTTCTACATACCTTCAACCATCTGAATTTGTTCTGTTCATCTCATTATTGTTAGCAACTTGATTCCCAAGAATATCCTATATAAAATATAAAATATTTTTATGGTAAAAAGTTTCATGACTTTTTAAAAATTAAAGTATTCGAGTGTTAAGTTAAACTGCTTTGTCTTTTTGTTTTAATGAATACCAAAATAAAACTTAAATCGTGGCTATAGATTGTTTGATGTTATAATCCTCAGTTGTTAAATTTTATTTCCATGGATTTATATAATTTCATATTTTTATGTTGGAATATAAATCAGAGCTATATCCATTGTGGATACTGTAATCCTCTGTAGCTAAACTGCCAGGTGGCATATTTGTTGTTAATTATTAGGCACTGTACACTATCCACAGTGGGATAAATATGTTATATGGCTTCATTAAATAATAATTTAAATATTAAGTGCATTATTGCTCAGGGGAACCCACATTTGTATAAACATCATGTGCTTACTTGGCACTGTAGAATTGGTTCTCAATAGAAATTCATTCTTCAAAAGTAGTTACTGAACTACTGTTCTATTCAATAAAGCGTAATTAGTAGACATATTCTCCCTTTTAAAAATGTTGAAATGTGACTGAGTAATCAATCATGATACTAATTTCTGCTCTAACTATAGCAAAAAATTGGAAAAGAAAAACTCAAATGTTTTTATTACTGTGGCTTGGTAGTAGAGTTTAAAGTCAGGTATTGCGTGGTACTGGCACAAAAACAGACACACAGACCAATGGAGCAGAATAGAAGACTCAGAAACAGACCCACAGACTTACAGTCAACTGATTTTTGACAAAGGAGCCAAAAGTATACACTGGAAAAAAGATAGCCTCTTTAACAAATGGTGTTGGCAAAACTGGTTAACCATATGCAGGAAAATGGAAATAAACCCCACTTTCT
>PVLC010035749.1:0-16149 GCA_004027655.1 Graphiurus murinus | reverse complement strand
ACACAAGAAACACTTCATGCCATGTCTTAAGTTGGAGGAAAAAAAATGAGCTAAGCACAGCCTAAAACAAGAATTGCCCTTTCTTTAAAGTCTACCTTCATTGCTGTCAATCAAATGCACTGTGCTCAGAAAATATTGTGGAAAAGGGACACCTCACAATTGTATTCCCATGCTACGCTTGGAAGACACTGGAGAATGGGAGTGAGCCACACAGACAGCCCTGCCCCAGGCTCTGTGACCAGTGTGCACCCACAGGTAAGTTCCGGTGCTGTGGGGGGGAGGCCCTCGCACCTCTATAACCTGTTCACAGCACTAAGGAGAGGCCCTTCTCCTGACTATCTTCCATGTTCTGTGGACCATAAGGAAAAAAATCATTCCCCAAACTGTCGCTTTGTAGAACTCGGTCATTTAGTGTGGGTTTCCCCATCTCAAAATGGAACTTTTCAGTTGAGTAAGTAAAAATAATTAGTGTAGAAAAGGTCCAATGCTGTGTTTTCTCTGAGGTCATAAGCCTTGTTGAAGAAAAAAAACAAAACAAAACACTTTGCTGATAAGCACTGACTCCAAATGAAGGAGGACTTTTGTTTGTTTTTCATTCACTTTTACTCTCAACTGGAAGGTATTTCTAGCTTTTATTTCAGAAGGCGAGGGTTATAGACAGGTCTGGTTCATTCAATCAGTAATTGTTATTTTTTCTCTTTTTTTAAACTCTTATTGGTGCAATGTAATTACACACCACAATAAGGTTCAAAGTGATGCAAACATACATGCACACACTGCTTGATATATTTCCCTACGTGTACCTACCCCTCTCTTCTCCCTCCTCCTTCCCCATAAGTGTTAGTGACACCGATAGTAACACCTTCTACAGACATAACCTTATTTGAACTCTTCCCTTCCTCAATCCTCATTTTCCCCTTCCCACCTACACTATCTTTCTAAATATTAGAATCTTAGAAATGGAGGTGTAGTACAGTGATAAAATGCTTACCTAGCTTGCATGAGGCCCTGTGTTTGATCCCCAGCACACAGAATGAATGAATGCATGCATGCATGCATGAATAAATATTAGAATATTAAAATACTATATCCGTAGCCATGGAGAAAGAATTTTATAATCAGTAAACAAGGGATAGGGGGTGTCTTCTGAGCTATCACTGTACTTTTCAGCGATTTTCCAAAGGAAATTTTTCTTCCTAATGCCCCCACCACCTAGGGAGGCAACGGAACCATCTTCCCCAAGTAAAAGAGTTTGTTCAAAAAAGGAGCATTTGCAAATTCTCGATCTTGAGCCTCAAGGAAACCCCAGGGTCTTCCTCACGGGCTCTGCAGGGAGGAGGCCAGAGGACGCATCTCCACCACGGTATTGGGTGGAGAACCACTGTGGATATTTCACCGATGAGAAAGGGGTGAATGGCAGACCAGGTATCCCAGGAAGCAGGGGAGAGGCGAGCCAGCTGCTCTCCCACCCCCGTGGCAGGTCCCACAGTTGGGTTCATTAGCCCACCTCAATGCCACACTTTGGCCCTCTGTAGCTGCTTACCCAAGGGGCTTCCGACTGTGTCCCGCTAGGTAGAGTAAGTGGGGCTTCGGAGGGAGGACAGGCCTTCTGGGTTTCTGCGGAAGGCTCGGAGGACTTTGTAGCCCCTCGCCACTTCCTCCTCTTTGGGCTGCCAGGGATAACCTCTTGTAGTCTTCCCGAGCCTGTTTAGCCAAGGAGCGTCTCTTCTCGTCAGCTGCTTTGGATTTTCTCACTAGGAAAACAATGGGGTTTGAGAAAGGCTCCCATCAGCCCAGAGACAGGAGGAGACCGGGGCTGCGCCCCAGTGCACTGAACACGGCGGGTTCTCCGCAGAGCTTGTCATCTGCTTGTACTAGTGACTAGTACGAGTGACTAGTACTAGTTACTAGCATGACCCTGGTCTAGAAGGTGTTTTGTTTGGTTTCAGCCCCATAACGTTAAAGACTCTACTGTGAGATGTAAAAATAATTTTTACTTATTTTGTTATGTGGTACCAGTCATTGAACCCAGGGGCATTCTACCACTCAGCTACATTCCCTGCCCTATTTTTTTACTGTTTATTTTGAAACAGGGTCTCACTAAGTTGCAGAGGAACTCGCTAAGTAGCTGAGGCTAGCCGTAAACCTGTCTCAGGCTCCCAAGTACTGGGATTACAGTTGTATGCCACCACGCCCAGCTATAAGAATAATTTTTATTGGTTGTATTTACTCTTCGGATATTACTGGTCAAATCCTGTTACATTTTACTTCAAGGAGATACTGAAAATATTCCATTATACTAGGATCTCAGTACAGCACAAGAAGGCCACTGATTGGATCTTGCAAATATTTTCATTTTACAAAAAAAAATTATCATTTTAATAACATTTGTTGTAATGGGACTACAGACAAATTTAGGATTCCCAACAAATATTGCCTCTCCTGTTCTCCAGCTCAACCTGCCTCAAGGGAAGATCAGGCGGTTTAGTCTTCTTTGTGTTGGATGGAAATCCTACACTTTTCTCAGGCAAGAATTTGAGCATCTTTGAGCATCCTCTGCTGGGCCTTCCTTCATTCACACTGGCTTGTACTCCTGTGGGGTTATCTCTGGCAGTGCTAGCTCAAAAAGGGGTCAGGATTGGGTCCAGGGCACCAGAGGGAGGATAATATGTCCAGCCTGTCACTCCTGTATTCTTTGGGTTGCAAAATCACACTGTATGGAAACATTATACTGTATCCCATAAGAACAGCTAGGAGGTGTTAGTGCAGAATAAGATAAAACTTTTAAAAAAATGCATTCACTGTTGAAATTTTAGGGGGAAAAACAAGACAGAATAACAAGAAGTGAAATTGAAATAAATAACCCCAAATCCCAGCTCTTCAAGACAATGAATGTCAACATGTTAGGAACCTTCCAGTTCTTTTCCTTCATGACTTAGACTTAATGGTAGTAATATTTTTCATAGCGTTTTATGGGTTATTTTTTTTCTTCTCGAAGCTAAAGAGAGCACATATTCTCAGGCCATTACACACTCTTCTAAAGTGTGTTTTTTGTAGCTACACGTATTCTATCATCTAGAGATCATCAATTTGGTGGTATAAAAGTGAATGGAATGAGCCGGGCGTGGTGGCGCACGCTTGTAATCTCAGCATTCAGGAGGCTGAGACCGGAGGATCCGGGTTCGCAGCCAGCCTCAGCTACCTAGTGAGGCTCTCCACAACTTAGTGAGACCCGGTTTCAAAATAAAGAATTAAAAATAGGCCTGGGGGGGTGTAGCTCGGAGGTAGAATGCCCCTGAGTTCAATCCCCAATACCGCAAAACAAACAAACAAACAAAAAATGGAGAACCATCCTACGATTCCAGAGTAGCTCATAAGTGTGTGTGTGTGTGTGTGTGTGCATGTGTGTGTGTGTGTGCGTGTGTGTGCATGTGTGTGTGCATGTGTGTGCATGTGTGTGTGCATGTGTGTGTGCATGTGTGTGTGTGTGTGTGTGTGTGTAACTGAGGATTGAACCCAGGGGCATTCTACCTCCAGGCTACACCCCCAGCCCTATTTTTTATTCTTTATTTTGAAACAGGGTTTCACTAAGTTGCGGAGGGCCTCGGTAAGTAGCGGAGGGCCTCAGTAAGTAGCTGAGGCTGACTGGGAAGCGGGAACCTCCGGTCTCAGCCTCCCTAGTACTGGGATTACAAGTGTGCGCCACCACCTCCGGCTGCTTATAAGCATTTGAGGAATCACTTAGTAATCATATGGGCGTCATACTTTAGTGTGACGACCCACTTCTCAGTGCTTCCTAGAGTGATTATTCTATTAAGTGAGAAGCCTGGGGCTGCCGCCGAGGTCTCTGGGTACTCACGCGAGGCCTGCCACTCGGAATCTTCTTTCCAGTTCTTATAAATCTGCTTTGTCTTCTCTTCATCTATTTGTTTGATTTCTTCATCTTGTTTTTTCTTCCCGGGGTCGTTCTTCTGTTTAAAAAAAAGTTAGAGAGAAGCACCGGTGAAGGAATCTGACAATGCTCTGTGAGAGCAAGAGACTGAGGCACACCGGATTTCCACTGAGCTCTCAGGCCCACGAGGGGGGCGGTGTGGCATAATCAGTACTCGAAGCTGGCACTGTGGCTACCTAGCAGTAGAACTCCAGGGCCAAGCACTGAACCCCTCGCTAGCTGCATCCCCAAAAGTAAAATGAGAAAGAGTATTGCATAGAGTTATAGTGAGGGTTTATTTATTTATTTATTTATTTATTTATTTATTTATTTATTTTCCTGTAGGACTGAGTTTTAAACCCAGGGACTCATACATGCTAGGCAAGCAATTTATCACTGAGCTAAATCTCCTAACCTTTTTATTTTTTTATTTTTGTTTTGAGATAAGGTCTTGCTAAGCTGCCCAGGCTAGCTCTGAACTAGCAATCCTCCTGCCTCGGCCTCCTGCGTATCTGGGATTACAGGGGTGCACCACAGTGCCTGGCGGTCAGAGCTGAATTTTAAAGAGTGCCCAGCACAGTGCCTAGCACATTGTAAGAAGTCAGTAAATAGTCGTTTCCTTTGGGAATAGCGCTTAGCTGATCCAAACACCTGGCTGGAGCAAACACACTATTTCTTGGCACCAGTGTAAACGTTACATTACAGTGACTAACAGGTTCCACAGTCTTAGCTGGATGCCCGCATGCCCTCCAGCCATGTGTACAAAGCTGTGGTGCTACACCTAATTTTAAATGTAATTTTTTTTATTAAAAAAAACCAGGAAAATATTTTTTACAACACCCTTTGAGAAGGGAAAACACAAAATAATCAATGTGAGTGTTGTTGTTAAAAGGGAAATCATTCTTTATTGTAGTAAAATACGCATAACAAAATTTACTATTTTCACCATTTTTTTCTGAACTTCATTTTTATTTTTTAAGGAGACTGTTCTGAGGCATTATATGCAATCAAGGAAATTTCATTTTGAACTAAAGAGAAATGAACAAACAAAATCGCTTAGACCTAAAAAGTACTTTTTCTGGATACGGCCTTCTGTGTGCCCATAAGAAAACTGAATTTACACTTAGAAGACTAATAAAAGCCTCACCCAGCTAAGTAATAAAGCTGCCTGAAGGGGCCAGGGAGGACTGACCCTGCTTCCCACTCCCTCACAAGTGACAGAATTCTTCTTGTTGTGTTTTCCTATTAAGAAAAAAAATCTTGCTGTGAAATTATTCCTCCACAACTAAACGATAACCCTTGATGATGTGAAATGTGTTTTTGATCACTGTGAGAAATCCTAATTCGCAATGAGGTGATGATTCATAAATTGTATTTCAGACGTAACCAAACGTGTGCATCTACAATTTTTTTCTTACATTATTTTCTGCTTAGAGCTAAGCTCCTTTTGTTTGCCAATACGGCGTATTAAAAAAGAAAGAAAGAAAGAAAGAAAGAAAGAAAGAAAGAAAGAAAGAAAGAAAGAAAGAAAGAAAGAAAGAAAGAAAGAAAGAAGCAGCTTTTGGTGTTTGAAATGACTGTTAAAATTTGCCATCTCTTACTGACGTGGTTCAGAGCCTAAGACAGACAAAAGTGCTGCTAGCTATTCCCAAGCCTAAAAAGAAAAACCATAAAAGTAAAGTTCTGTTCATCTTCCACATGCATATGTTGTGTGTGTGTAGTGGGGGTAGGGGGTCACTGGAGATTGAATCCAGAGCCATTCTACCTCTGAGCTATATCTCCAGCTCTTTTTAAAATTTTGTTGTTGTTCCAAAACAGGGTCTTGCAGGTTGCTGAGAGTCTCTCTAAGTTGCTGAGGCTGGCCTTGAACCTGCAATCCTCCTGTGTCAGCCTCCCAAGTACTGGGATCACAGGCAGGTGCCACCATGCCTGGGCTCATATGTACTTATTGTTAGGTGACTAGAAAACATAGTTATCACATCAAATTAGGATTGTCATGCATATCGTGGCTTAGGATAAGCAAGAAGTTTAAAACAGTGAGGACACTAAAAAAAAAATATCAAGCGAATAATAACACAAGCAGTCCAAGTCATAGGTCACAGGTCATAGGTCATAGATGACAGAGAGTGCTACACAGAGTAAATCTACTTCTTTCTAGGCTCTGGTGTAATTATATGGGAACAGCGGGGAAGAAGACAAAATTAACCAGCTTCACAGGATAATAGCAGATGAGAATTGGCCCTGACCTCTCTATTTCTTCAAAAAAATCAGAAGATTGAAAGCCTCATCCTGAGCCAGTCTCTAAGAGCAGGAAGCCTGTGCCATTGCCATTGTCCTAGAGAAGCCTGGGGCGTGACTGCTCGTTCCTTCTCTCCTTCCTTAACCACGCAAGCGAGCTCTGGCCTCAGGACCTTTACGCCTGCTATTCCCTCTGCCTGGAACACACTTCCCCCACTGCTGAGCACGGGGCTCCCTCCCTTGCCCCTTCAGGTCTCTGCTCTCGTACCTTCTTCCCAGAGTGGCCTTCCCTGAGTACCTCTCTAAAACACCAGCACCCATCCTGCCAGCATTCCACAGCTACTACACCCTGCCTCAGGTTCCCCCATCACACTTAAGATCACCTGACTTCGAAGGTTCATCCTTTGTCTCCCCCATTCAGAGCCCCTAAGCGCAACAGCTTTATCTAGTCTGTGCATAGAATGTGTCTCCAGTTTCCACACTAGAGCCTAGAACACAGTAGGCGCTCAGTATATGTTTGCAAAATGAATACAAGGATTCTCTGTCCTTCTCAACTGTCCTCATTTAAGATGATATAATGTCATCAGGGTAGTGCTACCAAAAAGTCCCTTCAGATCCTTTATTGCTGCTGTTTTAGAAAAGGGTATGTACCATCTCCATGGATACCCTCAGGGGTTGGGTTACAGAACTCCCAGTGGCTACCAAAATCTCTGAATACTCAAGTCCCTTCTATAAAACAGCACAGTATGTATATAAACCATACACATCCTCCCCTAGACTTTAAATCCCTTTTATAATACCTAATCCAATGAAAATGCTACGTAAATAATTGCTATACTGTATTATTTAGGGAAAGATGACAAACAGCCTGTACAAGTTCAGCACAGGTGCAATTTTTTTCCCCAAATATTTCTGATCTGTGGTTGGTTGAATCTGCAAACACCTGTATCCGTGTTACTCATAGGGGGACGGAATTCTAAAAATTCATCGCAATTTCTTGGCATCTCCGAACTGTGAGCTATTCCAGTTCATGCATGTCCCTGCAGAGAAGTGAGGGACCCAATCACAGGGTCCATGGGACCGCATGCCTCTGGGAGGTCTCTTCCACAGCCCAATTTCTCAGGCCTGGGGTGACTTAGAACCTTTTCATCACCGGCTGGTACCTTAACCTGCTTTCTTTGACTTTCTGTGGGTCAGATCCTACTGCAATTTCCAAGTGCCAATCTATGCCTCCTTTCTTTGGAGCACTGCTTGATCTGTCAACAATCTAGCCCAATGGAGAAAGTAGGGGCTTGGCCTGTAGGGAGAATGTCACATCTGGAGGGAGGGAGGGCGATCCAGTGCCTGTCGAAGTTCCTGGCTCAGTGGGCAGGGACAGCACAAGACACTGCTCTTCCTCAAGGGCCAGCCTCAGAAATGTTGAGTGCACCAGTAACTTCATCAGAATTCACGGTCGCTGCCAAGGCTAGCTACGCCATTTATCGCTCTCTGAAATCTGTCTGTGCCCCGGGTTTGCAGCAGCCCAGGATATCGCCTCTGCCTTGGCTCGTCAAGGAGGAGTTCAGCAGATACATCTTGGCATCTGTTCTTTCCATGACATCTAACACGGTCCCAGCTCGAGATAAACGGGCAAAGATGAATAGCTGTGTTTGCAGCTCTCGCATTCTGCCGCTTAATTTCACTTCTGCAGGAGACTAATTAACTAATTTGTGAAACATTAGTGGAAATGGCTAAGCAGTGAGCTCCCCGAAGACAGAATGTAAGTCTTTTACCTGGTGAAATCCATATGCCTTCATACGATTGATAGAATCTGCCAACATTTGTTGAATATTTCTTGAAGAACTGCAGGGTGACTACAAATTAAATGAAACACATTTTTATAGCATTTAGAGCTGCAATGCCATTTCAGAAGCCAATCTGTCAATGCTTCCCGACTTCTGGCATTCACTGATACTGCCCCCTCCCCCTCAACCAGAGCACAAAAGCTTCCCTTCCCATGGCACCTGAGTTCCTGAGCCAGTTCTGGCTAGCAGCAGACATATGAAGCCTCGCTGTCTCCATTCAGTAAGGCACAGAAAATTAATTACAGCCCAAGAGCCAGGAGCTGAGCGTTTGGTGTGTCTTGCTCCCATCTGGCCCCGCGGGACCTGAGATGACTTTGAGACATCAACTTCACTCCGTAATTTATCTTCTTGCTTGAGCTCACAACCCTTGTTTTAGTTCAGACAAGAGAAATGCCTTGGTCTCCAGCATCTGATCTGACTGCATAATGCCCCCTTGTCCGGGACTGGAGATGTCTGAGAGCCAGGCCCACTTTCTCTGCCTGCACCAACCGCCTCCTCTCTCCTGCCCTCATTACCTATATCTAGGTTTCTGCTGCTCCAGATGGATTCCCCAGGAGGCAGTTTCCCGGATCCATTCCTGGATTCCCTAGGGTCATTCCTGCCTCCCAGGTGCCAACTGCTCTGGCACCGTGACTGAGCTGGCGAATCACAACAGACACCTCTTAAGACTGGGTCAGTTACCCAGATCCTCATCGCTCTGTCCCTGACCTGAATGCACAGCCCAAGCCGAGCCCAGCATGGCTACTTTGTGCCCTGTAGAGCACCAAATAGCCACCTGCGAGCCACATTACTGTGACTTATATACCTTGTGCCTGAGGACCCACACCTGAATTTTAGCTCACATCAGAAACTGTCAGCAAAGGTCAGCGCCAATATTCAGTGGGGAGCAGAGAGGGTGCTGTGTGGTCATTACTATGCCAGGTAATAAACCAGTGTGGCAGAGACACCAAGCTATCTTATCTACGTCCTTTTCCACCGCGGCTGGGCTTGTGGCGACCCAGCTACACTGCGTCTCCTGGCTGCCCTAGAAAGTAGGTGTGCCCATGCAAATAAGTCCTCTCTACATAATGTGGGTGATAACTGGTATCTGCTACTTGTATCCAGGACCATAAAGCTTTCTTCACCTACTCTCGCAGGCCATATTCTCCTCCTTTGGGTTGGAATGATGCAAGTAGTCACACTACCACTGAGCGGAGCTGAGCCCTCCTGAGCCGGAACACCCATCCTGGACTCTGATCAAAGAGACAATGAACTTCTATTGTGTTTTGTCCACTGCATTTGGGGTCTATTTGTTTCAAGTACCTCAGCTGGTAAATCTGGCCACAACCGCCGCTGGTGGTACATTTCAAGCTCTCTGCTGAGACTTTTTTACTCATCATGGGTAGTGTAATTCATGCTAACTCTAATGGTTACTGGTCACTGAAGGTCTATTAAGGCCAGGTGCTGTCTTACTGACTTAATATACTTTGATCCAACACAACGTGTCTGATGAATGGGCAACACAATGCCCAGTTTTCAGATGAAAAAACCAAGTCTCCGAGGAATTGTGTGGTTTACTCAGAATCACGTAGCTGGCTCATGCCAGAGTTGACACCTTCCCTGCTCTGTTGACATTGTACTGATAGGAAAATGAGATGCAGATTGAAAATTTTATTATGCTTATTACTTGGCAAAGTAATGAGTCACTACCTACCATATTCTCTCAAATTTTTCCTCATTTTAATGTTGCAAAAGAATACTTAGCTGTTCTGTATCTAAAGTAAAATCATACAGTAACTAGTTCTTTCATTTATGAACCAATTAAAACTGCTCCAACAGGTTTTGTGTAATTTTGTCTGTTCAAAGATAACTTTGAAAACCTTTGCATGAATTTCTACTATAAGCAACATGAGCTTTGAAAACAGGCTCACTATCCCGTTTTTCATTAATGTAAGATCTATGGGACGTTATATTGCAAAAAGGATCAGCTTCTTATCCACTGAAAATTAGGAGACCTATTCTGCCTTGGTATCTCCTCCCGTATTATAGATAATGCTCCAAAGGGGCTAGTTGTGTGCTCAGCGTCAGAAAAACCTGGACCTATTGATATACTTTGCATCTTAAATGTTTCCCAAAAAGTCCACATCTTAAAGGCTTGGGAACGGTAGAACCTTTAAGAGGTGAGGTAGTGGGTAGCCTTTAGGTCACAGGGCCCTTGAAGGCACTCTTGGGACCCTGGCTCCTTCCTCTTCATCTCTTTTGTTTCCTGGCCAAGGAAGTGAGTGGTTCTGCTCAGCCACGCGCCCTCCCCATAAATGCGACCTCATCAGAAGCCCCCACACAGGGCCTAGTAATCATGGACTGAAACCTCCCAAACTGTGAGTCAAGATAAACCTTTCCTCTTTATAAGTTGATTGTTTCCAGGTTTTGTTATAGTGCTTATCTACATACCTACTAAACAGAGTCCTAGACCAGCGTTTTGTCAGCAGCACCTTTACTATGCTCAGCCTTTGTGCTCTCAAAGTCTTAGCTATTTCCCAAACTGGCTATAAGCTAACAGGCACCTGACAGTGGTCTTCCAACATACATATTCAATTTCTATTTTATCAAACATGCCCCACCATCTTGTCTCTTGCCAATTAATATCACCTTCGGGGTTTTAACACTTGAAACGTATAGTATGGGATATTCTCTGTCTCTCTCAGAACTATTTCTTCCACTGAACAATTCATCTCACGTACAAATACGTCGTCTTAAGCCGGGAGTGGTGGCGCATGCTAGTAATCCCAGCATTCGGGAGGCTGAGACCGGAGGATTCGGGTTCGCGGATCCTCAGCTACCTAGTGAGGCACTCCGCAACTTAGTGAGACTCGGTTTCAAAATAAAGAATAAAAAATAGGGCTGGAGGTATAGCTCGGAGGTAGAATGCCCCTGAGTTCAATCCCCAGTACTGCAAAGAAAAAAAAAAAAAAAACAAATACATCGTCTTCCCACTACTTGCTTTTTAAAACTCATCTTAAATTTCTTCCATCCTCATGTGCTCTTTCTTACTAGCACTTTCAAAATGTTTACTGAGTCTGCACTTACCAATCATGGTGAGGTTATTAACATTCTTGAAACACCCAATACTAAGCATGGACACACGTACCCAACAGGGCAAGGTGGAGAAAGCGACACCAGGGACTGCGGTGACCCCCACTGGCTTAACAGCATCTCGTGTGGTGGTCAGAGCTGACATACATCCTTTGCTGTGAAGTTTTAGGTTCTGTTTTCAGTATCCCAAAGTTCCCTAGTTGGTTCTTGAAGAGTTTTAGCATAAAATTGGTAAGTTTAACAACCACTCCAGAGTTGAATACTTCTACTCAAATACTTCTGTATGTCAAAACCATCTTGTAAACCCTAAAAGCTCATCACACATTCTAAGAGCCATATTTATAAAAATTCTGCTTTTCAAAATGAACCAAGATTTACCATTCTTCCAAAGTAGTAAAATAGGATGAAGAACGTAAGACTTGGATAAAGCAGGTTCATCCAGCTACAATTACATATTTTAAAAATCCAGGAAATACACCAACTACAATGTAATAGACTGAAAATGTTATCCTCCAAAAGAAATTTCTTTTATTAAAATACAGGCTCATTAACAGGCTCAAAGGTGATGGTTTATGATGCTAATACCTGTAGGAGACAACCTCAGAAAAGCCATTGCCACTGTAAGCAATCCCAGGAGAAGGATGAAGAGGCTTCTTAGCAAGGGTACCTCGCCCTCTCTGAAGTTTTCCTATGATGTTGTGTTCCAGGGAATATACTCTTTAGTTATTCCTACACAAAAGAGAGAGAGAAGCACTGCCTCTCTACCTGCATACTTTGGGCTTATAAAACACTTTCAATCCTAGCACATCATTTGACCTTTTAATGAGATGTTGGAATAGATATTATTCCTTTACCAAAGAGGTAAGGCCACCTGTTAGTAGGCAGGATAGCAGAGACTCAAGCCCATGTCCTCTCCCTGTCTAAAGCTGTTCCTTCCATTGTGTCTTATGTTCATCCGCCTCTACAATCATCTCCCATCTGCTGCCTTACAGAGATTTCAGCAGCTACTGAAATTCCATGAGCAGAGTGAAAGTTATTTGCTCTACTTAAAAATAAACATCATCATTAATATTTATGCAAAACTCCTCAAAAATCAACAGGGAAATTGAAAGCAAATAGCATCAGAAGCTAGTGGACCTTCTGCACACATCAAGTCAGAATGAGGATCCCAATTAGATCTGGGAATGTAGCACATGCATACTGGCCAAACCATAGCATTTTGGAAAAAAAAAAATACTGCTAAACTAAGAAGTACAGCAATTCAATCTACATAGGTGATTGGGTTACAAATCGATGCTGCTGACACCATCAACATTACAGGGATATCAATTTTAGTTCCTCCAGGGAATCCATGTCATATGAGAAGGCTTATTCTAAGTATATCTGCTTTAAAAACTGGGTTGAGAAACGATTCATTCTAACTTAATATTCACTCTAAAAGTAGGGTTATGCAACCAAAGGCCAAATGCCTTAACACTAAACCAGAAGTCTCCAATAAACTGAACAATTTTAGCACTTAACTTTTATACTTAAGATGAAAATGATGAGTTAACAGGATAAAGTCAAGAGTTTATTTTTGAAAATACACTAAGTATTTACTCAGCCTCTTCTCTTACACCTCTTAAATCCGTGATATTCCTTAATAGGATGATGGTTACAATACTAACCTCGAGGAGGCCAGATACCATGCCAGCCTCGTTCACCACCCTGAAGATCTCCAGCAACAGAACAGTGACTCGCACTTAGGAGGGCCTCAAAAATAGTTCCTTAATGAATGAACACGCACAAAATTCAAGAAATACTTTCTCAGTCATTAAGAGATATTCAACCTGCTCAGCACGGTGATGCATGCCTGTAATCCCAGTACTTGGGAGGCTGAGACAGGAGGATCACAGGTTCAAAAACAGCCTCACCAGAGTAGTGAGACTCTCAGAAACCTAGTGAGACCATTTCAAAACATAAAATAAAAATAAAAGGGCTGGGGGTATAGCTCAGCTATAGAATGTCCCTACATTCAACCCCATTACCACACATATTAATATATTCTTCCTTTCTCTCTCTCTCTCTCTCTCTCTCTCTCTCTCTCTCTCTCTCTCTCTCTCTCTCTTTCTCTCTCTCTCTCTCTCACACACACACACACATACACACACACACACACACACACACACACACACTCAATCTAGTTTTACTGTTAATCAAGATTGACTGAATTCAAATACTCTGAAAAGCAATGGTGTATAACTCACTAATTCTGCTAACTGAACTAGTCAGATCCTCCTCTTTGTACCATTTTAAATTAAAAAGGGAACTTCCCAACGATGACTATACTCTTAAGCTTTTGAGCATAGTGGGATTAAGCCTTTTGCTTCTAATATAATGGGAGAGATAGAAAAATGAAACTATGCTTTGATGAAGTTAGAAAGAATAATAATAAAGAGAGGAGAGATTTTCCTAAGGCCAATAGATTAAAATGAAAAACAGGACAGTAAGTTTCACTGATGAAATATGGTATCTGCTCCCTATACAGAGACTTTACTGAGGCAGGAATCACGACAATAGAGACCCCAGGAAAACTTGGCCTCATTTCTCTAATACTGTTCCTGGAAAAACTTGTATTCTGAGACTACTGGATACTCTTTAACATGCTATGTGATTCAAAGATGTGCCTTTAAACTCGAGCATGGAATGATCATTCTAGATGAAAATTGGTTTACTTCTGTTACATCTTCCACCTCCAGCCACAGAAACCAATGCATAGACAATGGAACTGGGCATTAACATCTTCAGAAAATAAATAATGCAGAGCTGGGAAAGGTTACTGGGGCAAAGCATTTCAGAAGTGAAATATTCAAGTGGGGCGTGGTGGTGCACACCTGTAATTCCACTATTGGGGAGGCTGAGACAGGAGGATCACAGCTTCGAGGCCAGCTTCAGCAACTTAGTGAGACCCTCCACAACTCTCTGAGACCTTGTTTCAAAATAAAATAGGGAGAGGGGTATAGCTCAGAGGTAGAATGCTGCTGGGTTCCATCCCCAGTATCACAACAAGAAAAAAGAAATGAAATGCTCATCTATGAAAAAGAAAATGAAGAGAAGCAAGAGAAATATAGGAATTTAGGAATTTTAAAATATAAAGTGTAAGTGTAAAGTAATAAAGGATAACTAAGAGAATATTCAGATTCTTAACATCCCAATTTAGGATGTCTTGGTGCAATGGGACACAGGAACCTAACTACACATGATAATAGAAAATATTATTCACATAATAAGTAATGCTTGATAAAATTCTTTCATGTATATTATCTCTCATTTGATTCTCACACAAACTCAATAACAGGTAGCTTTGTAACCTTCATTTTGTAGACTGAGAAACTTGGCCCCACACAGCTAAACTGACCTCTACATGTTCAACTTGACCTCAAGTTTCTTGACTCAGAACTCATTATCTTTCTTGTCAGCACACTCCTTCCAATGACTTGGACAAGTGAATCATGGCAAATATCCCTTGCAACCAGCTGTCGGAGAGGTGAATCATGGCAAATATCCCTTGCAAGGCAGCTGGATGTCAGGAAGCTGGTAACAAAATACAGCTGTGTTATCAGCTTTGTAATGTACAACTCTCAAGACTAGAAACTTTTTTTCTCTTTCTAATTTACTTTACATTAAGCTTTTCATTTAAGATCCTGTTTTTGTTTCTTGTTAAAGCACAGCCGCTTAAATGACTTTTAAAGTACCAACATTTTTTTAAATTCTAGCTTATCTAAAGTTTTCTTCTACTAACTACCATGGAACTTGACTACAGTCTGCATGGAAACTATCTGGGTAAGTTTATAAGCCTCTGAGTATGGCTGTACAATTGAGTTAATAGATAAGCATAATTATTCCTTATCTCTTTTTACCTGGCATAACCAATATTTTTATATCTCTCTCTCACACACACACACAAAAATAATACTGAAATGTTTCCCCGTACATACTAGAAGGAAATACATCAAGGGAAATAGTAACTGCTTTGGGGAAGGATTATAATTCTTCTTTCTTCACATCCAACTTGGTCCTCCACATTCTAGCTTGAATTTCATTCAGAAAAGGATTATTTTCTCATTCTGTTTCTAGTGGGGTTCTGTATTTCAAGTGTGCACCCAACTCTCTGGCCTCCCACAGATTAGCAACATGGCCATCTGCAGAAAGGAGCCAGGCAACGCCACAACGGCTGCACTAACCCCAGGGTCAGGGTGTCTCTTCCGGGTGGGGTGCACGCTTCTCAAGCCTGCCTACTCCACAAACTGCCGGGCTCACCTCTGCTTAATCACCTCAAACAATCTTCTCCATCCTCTACAAGATGCCAAGCTACCTAAACCCCCACACTTTGGTTGCTATAAATTAGCACTATGAGATAAATAAGGAACCAAAAAACAATCCACCTTAAGTGGTCTCCTCTTTGGATCTCACTTCTGAATCTCTCCTTTTTAAAAGCAAACAACGAAAACTACTCTGGTTTCAGAGCAGACAGCAAACTTAACTTTGGCTTGGAAGGAAGGGGAAGAAGAAAGAAAACCCAAGCGGACGTTTTTCATTATATCTTAAAATCACCATACAGGGGGCTCCTTTACTGCTACCTGCTAACGGGAACATACTCAAAGAGTTAGAACAACACTTAAAGTATACCTGAAACCCACCATGTTCTCAGCATGAAGTTTGCGATTAAAGCCTACATTTTGGAGCCAGGCGTGGTGGCGCACGCTTGTAATCCCAGCATTTGGGAGGCTGAGACCAGAGGATGTGGGTTTGCGGTCAGCCTTAGCTACCTAGTGAGGCACTCTGCAACTTAGTGAAACTCGGTTTCAAAATAAAGAATAAAAAATAGGACTGGGGGTATAGCTCGGAGGTAGAGTGCCCCTGAGTTCAATCCCCAGTACCGCAAAAAACAAAAACAAAACAAAAAAACGTACATTGTGTGTATGTTTTTGTTGTTGTTGTTACCATTAGTTATACTGAAAGGACAGATTTGAAGGCAGGTATCAGAGCATTGGGTGAGTGTGAAAAGCGTGCACATGTGTGTTG
>PVLC010035748.1:0-16169 GCA_004027655.1 Graphiurus murinus | reverse complement strand
CGAGTCTCACTAAGTTGCGGAGTGCCTCACTAGGTAGCTGAGGCTGGCCGCGAACCCAGATCCTCCGGTCTCAGCCTCCCGAATGCTGGGATTACAAGCGTGCGCCACCACGCCCGGCTAGCAGTGTTTTTCTAATAAGAATGTGACCTGTAGAAGAATAATCTGACATGTAGAAATATGATCATGATGGTTTCTATATACTGTTTTTAAACTTTCACCAGGACCACAAGCATCTTAGAAGTTGCACTCTTTTTTATTTATGTGCAATATGGTGTTGGCTACAATAATATTTTACCAATAGCTTAGGGTTTCAATGTTTATTATTTTATGTGATATATTTTTCAAGCAAATTTTGAGGGGGTTATAATTTATGCAATTTCATAAGAAAATCTATTTATTTAGTAGGATGATATTGTTGTTTTTATTAATTTATATTTATGTATTCTAAGTTATTTTTTCAAGAGATCAAGTTGACTTAAAGCACCTCCAATAAAATTAATAAGACAACACAACCAAGTGGTAAAAATAGACCTTGATGTCAAATAATACTGGATTTAAGGCTTGTCTTTGTCATTGATTAGTTAAATGACCTTTGGAAAATATTAAACACTTTGATACAACACCAAGTACATAGGGCTATTTACTAATTCATCCTGTAAATATTTTAGGGTTAATAATGTAATAACCAGGAATTCAATGGGAAGTAAAAACAGAGTTTCTTTCCTCACAGGGTTGAAAGTCTAATTGAGGAGGCAGAGGCTGTTAAAATGATACTGCTGTGTAAAACTTAAACTATTATAATTATAATGAAGTAGAGTTATAATGCCAAAGTGTTGAACATACTCTGTTTCATTTTGGGATCTTCATACATTCTGTTAATTCAGCCGGAATTCTTTTTTCAGTGCCCACATGAATCATCCCTTCTTCATTCCTCTTACCCCAAACATCATTGCATGACAGAAGCTTTCCCTGACCTTTCTGTCTAAAATATCTTCCACACTCATCTCTCTCATCTGTTATCTTGCCTTATTTTTTCATAGTGTGTATACCACCAGACATACATGTTGAATGATTTTTTAATATGTCATCTGTATCTTATTAGCTGAAAATAAGCTTCATGAAAGTTAGTGTTTTGGTTTTTTCATACTGTATTCCTAGGAAGGAGAGGGAAGTATATTGAACATGGTGAGCATTAAGAGAAATATATGTACAAAGAAAAAAAAAAGAAAGTAAATTAAGTAATAGTAAGAAATTTGGTTTAGTGCAGGCTTACCTGGAAAAGTGTCATTTAGCAAAGGCAAGAGAATAAATAGAAGTTAATTACGTAAGTTGTGTTGACTGAGCATTGACGATAGAAGGTAGAATGTGCCAAAGTTTGGAACATGTTTGCTTAAGCAACATGTTCACTCTTAAGCACTAGTCTCTAGTGATGCTCTTGTACTGGGAGTCAAGAGTGTGAAGCAGATTCCGGGAGACAATGAGAAGAAAGGATTCAGACTCTGATGGACTTTGAAGGTCATGTTTTTTATTTTATTTTCATTCCCAAATAACAATCCTTTAAAAGTTTGAAAGGGAGAAAGGATAATGACAGGTAAAATATGAGATCAGATTTTTAATTCAGTAATTTAACTTCCACTAAGATTGGAGGCTGCAGTCAGCAGGAAAATGGCCTTCCAAAAATGTCCACTTCTGAATCCCTAGAATCTGTGAAGGAGACATAGGAAAGGAGGCCAAGAGTCAAGCAAGAAAGGTTCTCTCTAGAGGGTGGATTGGACAAGAGAATGGATTCTACCTTGAATAGTTCAGACGGGAATGCAACTCCACTGGCACCTTGACATTTAGCTCAATGGACTTTTTTTTGAATCTCCAACCTTGAGAAATATATGATAACAACTTTGTATTGTATTAAGTCAATATCTTGTGATAATTTATTACTTCAGCAACAGGAAAAGAAGACTGAGGTGTACATAATAGTCATTGTTTTAGAAATTAGCTATAAAAGACTACATAAATAAAACACATGTCTGGTCCTAGTAAGCTTTCACTAAAAGCAAAAGTTGTTGATATACTATTTTAAGGTGGCTGTTGATATCAATTAGAAATGCATGCTTTTTGTTAAAAAGACATTCACTAACATGTATTTCCCTATATGGAAAACTATATTCAAATAATGTTTTGATCTTATGAGTTTCATCAAAGAAACTAATAGGACTTAGTCAACCTTAAGACTTTGACCCCTTTCATCTTTGCAAGTTGGAAATTCAGATGGGCAGTGCAGAATATGAATTGTTTAAGAGCCATTGTGTCCGCTATACCCAGTGTCATGCTGATATGATATTTACACGACTAGGCTTTGCTTTGGATAAGTGGAAATGTATAAGGAAAGGAGCAGGATATACTGTTTCAGACATTATAAAAATCCATAATTATCATTGGTTTTATATGACCACATGAAAACAAGATTCAAATTAGAAACAAATGGTATTAACTCAAATGTGGACCAGTGTTATCTGACTCAATGCTGACAGCCGTCACCAAGTGGAATGGAAATCACATGTCCCAAGTACTCTACCACTAAAATGATGAAATAATAAACAACTACACTTTCTCTTTACATTGAGGATTTTAACTCTCAGCTGTAAAGGTATGTGTAAACTAGGCATACATGATGAAAGATTACTGCTTTCTTCATTTCTTTGCAGGCCTTGAACTGCCCAATCTTTTAGAATATGTTATTGACTAGCTCTACATTTTATTCTTGACATTAGCTGACATCCCTAATCATTATTTTAACATATAGTAATGCAAAATGTGATTGAATGAAGAGAAGAGCCATTGGTAGATTTTTACAGAGGAATCTCCCCTAATTACTTAAGAAATGAAGACAATTAGGACTTTGTAATAAATATTAAACAAAAAATAAGAATAATAGTTAAGACAGCCTTACTTTCTGCCATGTTTTGCATCCCTCAAAAAAATACAAAAGGACAAATCTTCTTCTCAGATACAAATGTCTCCTTCCTTACAATCTACTAGAAGTTATCTATTAAAATAAAATCTCAGCAATGCCTCAAAGACAACTTTGAAAACCACTCAGTATAAAAGCAATTCTGATGTGATTTCAAAGCTGGAGAGATACATTATCATGGAAACAAGATCTCTCTTCCCTGCTGATTTGAATTTCATATGCTCCTGCTGCTCATCTGGTCCTTGTGAAATGATAATGCCCCTTTATAACATGTTAGGTTTTTTTTTTTTTTTTTTTTTTTTTTCCTGCCTCACTAAAATGTATTGTCAGGAATAAAATGTGGTGATTCTAGATAGAAGTTGCCAGGGTAGATGGAATCCTCAACTGCAAAGATTCTATATTCCTAGATGAGAAGAGCTCTCTTTAGTCAAAATTCTGTCTGTGGCTATCATGAAAACTACTACGATAACCAAAATGTGTAAGGAAGAGTAGAAATTCTTTTTATAGATGCCTTATTTTGTTATCAAGGTCATTTTCATGAATATGATAATCAGATTATTCTAAACTGTGATTAGGTAACAATAGATATATTATTTGATTATCAAAATCCCTTTGAAAATTCCTTCTTAAAAATATAAGCCTAAATAATAATTTTGTGGATATTATAATATATTGGTAAATTTACAAGACCATATTTGATCTGTGCCAAATATGAGGTTATGGGTTAATGAGTAGTGTTGTAAGAAGGTGATTGACTGCTAATTTTGCATAAACAGAAATGTTAAGAAGGCATGAAGCTGGGAGTTGTGGCACAGGTTTGTAATCCCAGTACTTGGGAGGCCAGGGTATAGCTTGGAGGTAGAAATTCCCTGGATTCAATTGCCAGTAGCACAAAATTTTTTTAAAAAAACACATGAGCCTAGATTTCCATTTTAAGCGGACTATGCACAAAAAACATCCGAAGTTGGAGCTTGGATACAGGTTAGATTTATTTATGTTAATGTCCTCTATGTGATGGAGTAGACCCATGTAAAATACTACTATTCAGTCATTCAGTGGATTTCTAGGGTGATATTGTGGAACATATAGGCCCTAGAGTCTTATAGTGTTGAAGACCGAAGTAATTATACAGAGGTAGAGATGTGGAGTAAAAGATGCACATACATTCTCTATTATCAAATTAGGGTGGAAAAGTATTGATGCCATTACTTTAACTTACTATTACCCACTTACTAAATGTGTCAATGCATAATTTTCTCTCTTCTTTCTTTTCCTAATTACTCAGAAACAATGTTTTAGGTTATTACTCTTGAGTTTTTATGATCAATCTATAAAATCTCTTATTTTTTCAACCAGAAAGGTCAGCAACAAAAACCGTTTGAATGACTGATGGAAAATAATCAAAAGGTTTTATCTCATTTCAGAATATACTAGAAATATATAGTAATCAAGACACTATGGTATTGGCTTAAAAAGTGACATACAAGGGCCAGTTGAACAAAATAGAGAACCCAGAAAGAAATCTACAACTTTACAGTGAACTGGTCTTTGAAAAAGTTGGCAAACACATACATTGGGGAAAGAATACTTTCTTCAATAAATGGTAGTATAAAAACTAGATACTCACATGCAAATAAAATTGGATTCTTATCTTACACATTATACAAAATTTCTATTCAAACTGAAATAAAGACTTAAGCATGTGATCTAAAATCTGAAAACTACTATATGTAAACATAGGGCAAAAGCTTACAGACATCAGTCTGAGAAATCATCTTTTGGATATGTCACCAAAAGTACTGAATACAAAAGCAAAAACAGACAAATAGAACTACATCAAACTGAAATGTTTCTGCACAACAAAGAAAACCATCAACAGAGTGAAAGGAAGCCTACTGAATGGAAGAAAATATTTGCAAACCGTACAATAGATAAGGGATTAATATCCAAAACAGATAAGAAACACAAACAACTCAAAAAGAAAACAGCCTGATAAAATGGGAAAAGTATGTTAATGGACATTTCTCGAAAGAAGGCACACAACATCTAGAAGATATATGAAAAAATGCTCAACATCATGAACCATCAGAGAAATGCAAATCAAAACCACAATGAATTATTACTTCATTCCTTATAGAATGACTGTTATCAGAAGGACAAAATTAATTTATAGTCAGCATGTGAAGAAAGTAAAATAAATGTAACACTTGTACACTGTTAGTGTTAAGGTACATTGATAAAACTGTATGGACGACTGTATAGAAGTTGATGAAAAATTAAAAATAAGCCGAGTGTGGTAGCACATGCCTGTCTTCTCATTAGTTGAAAGGCTAAGAAAGGAAGATCACAGATTTCAGGTCAGCCTCAGCAACATATGATATTGTATATTTTTGATACATATACATACATAAAATGGCAACGATGTGCACCAATGGATATTAGCTAGACCATGGTTTCACAATCTATACATATATCGAAACATCATATCATACACTTAAAGGTCTATAATATTCATTTGTCAGTTATACCTTATTAAACCTGGGGGGTATATTTCAGTGTTATAAATGAGTGGGGAGATTATACTATATTCACCTGATGAGAATAAATGAGGAGGTTGAAGTATGGAAAAGACTCCAAAGATTAATGACAGAAGTAGGCAAGGAAAGGGCCTAGTATTAGAACTGAGATTTATAAAGTCTGGCATAAAGGACTTAAGCTTTATCCTCTGTGCCTCTGCTATAGGAATTTTGTCTTTGATCATTTACATCATGCATGAGAAGAGATGGAATATGATTCAGGAAACTCAAAAATCTGTCAACAAAGGCCTGGTAACTCTTTGGGAAGAAATGCAGGCTAAGTCAATTCAACCTATATATCCAAAATAAATTTTAATAATAGACAAACAGACAGATTTGATAAATATGCTTTTATAATGCTGACAATGGTGTATAGTTTATATAACAAACACTCCATAATAAAATACTCTGTACCCATAAGTGTTTTGGAACCAAATAAACAGTTTCAAATGCATGTGCTAATATTTAATACCAATAGTGTTTCAATAGTTGAACCACTATTCAACCACTATTGTGGGTCAATAGTTCGCAGAACACTTATCCTTACTTAAAATAGGAATTAAAGTATTTATGTCGCCCATAGTGGGGAGAGTTCGATGAGGCCAGAATATCTTAACTAAATAAATGCTCAGCCAAAGGCTAAAATATTCCATAAACAATGATAAGAGAACAAGAAAACGTGATAGATGCTTTGCTTAGCCTCATTTAATATTAAAAAAAAAATCTGGGAGTTGGATGTTTTAATACCCACCTTAAAATTCTTACTGCTAACTTCACAAAAACTAAACTAGTACTATTTGAAAAACAAAAGTCATCATCCTGAACATGAAGGTGACTGTAAAGATGAAGGTGACAATGGTGGTAATGATAGGGATGATGCTGATGGAGAATATGGATAGGATAGAAACAAGACCAAATCTTTCATGATAGATGTACTCTTTACTAGCATATTTTTTATGGAGGTACAATTTCTCACAGAGCCAGGAAGAGCTAACTCAGTAATGGCTGTTCATGTTTGTACTTAGTGTCTCTTCAACTCTGGGGCCACAGGAACTGAATGAGGAAAGCAAATAGCAGAAAATGAACCAAAGAGACCATTTAAAAAAGAAAAAAGAAAAAAAAAAGGGTTTAGCCTATTGAGATTTTTGGCAGAAGTTTGTTTTTCTGAGGCTAATATTTACTCTTTGGGAGAATATTCATCCAATCATTGTATTTCCTTGAGTAAGCTACAATCTGAGTTAACTGAAAAATCAGTTTCATTCTGCCCTCAGTGTAAGGGCCATACTTCGTATCTGAAAATGGTTGCATAAACTGTTCAGTATTTATAACCCTAAGTGACCTTTACTCCAGGTTTAAATGTAAGAATTTTTTTTTAATTTAACAGAAGAAACTCTGTTACTGTCTGTTGAAAGTAAGCATTTAAAAGTTCTTATTATATTTCACCTCTTGGCTTTATATAGAACAAAAAGTGTTCCTTGAGTAGAAGATTCATTGCTTGATTTTACAAAAACATTCTTCCTGGATACACACAAACAGTTAACAATATTTAGGGTTAAGTTGTAGTTTCTGAGATAAGTTACCTTAATAGAAGTAATGAGGCTCATTTCTTTGAGTAGAAAGACAAGAAAAAAAGGAAAAAAGAAAGAGGGAAAGAAGGAAAGGAATAAGAGAAGAAGGAAAAGGAAGGAAGGAAAGAAGGAAGGAAGGAAGGAAGGAAGGAAGGAAGGAAGGAAGGAAGGAAGGAAGGAAGGGAGGGAGGAGGGAGGGTAAATCTGATTATGTTAGTTAATTGTTAATTAATGATTAATGATATGTCCATTTCTTCTCCACCTCTGAGGTAACTTGTAACTTTGTCTGATTTGGTGTCCAAGGCTGTTCTGTTCATAGCACATTCTTGTGGAAGAGATTATTTGTTGCTTATTTTCAATTGCAGTTGATATGTTTTCCACATGTAGAATAAAGAGCAATGCTTAGACAGAAAAGAGATAAGGAACGAATAATGTGATGTAGGGAGTGAAACATATACATATATTAGGCAGAACATTTTGGATTCATTTTAGGTAGAGATTGTGTCAAATCCGAATGAAGGAACTTCAAACGAAACCAATATTCAATTTTCCCTAGGAAATAAACAATTCTTGTGATAGTTTACAGCCCGCATTACACTAATTTCATCTTCCAAATATTATAACAAAGCCCAAAGTCCAGTAACAAAATACACAAATATTCATAGGGCCACTGTCATACACAAAAGGAATATGAGACTTGATGTTGGGATAATGCAGTTTTTGTGTTTTCTTTTCATTAATTTTCTGGATGAATTTATTCAAGTCATTCATTTTCTCTAAGTATTTATTAAATGATGAAAACTGGTGTATATACCTTCCATACTCTCTTTCCTTAAAAAATTTAACTAAACCTACATCTCTATGGAAATATAATTATCCTCTTTCTTATACAAGAGGATAATACAATCTTATGCATATGTTATGACTTAATAACAGAAAAGAAAGTATTTGGAGAGATAACACTTATTTATTTATTTTATTAGGCATTGAACCCAGTGGCATTCTACCACTGAGCTACACTCCCAGCCTTTTTTAATTTTTTTTTTTAATTTGAAGCAGTATCATTGACCTTAAACTTGCTATTCTCCTATCTCAGCCCCCAGAGTACTGGAATTATAGGCTTCTATGCTCAGCAGATAACCCTTATTTTGAAGAAATCATAGTACTTACAGTTTGCAAATAACCTAAGATAAAACATCATTTTAAGCATCTCTTTCTTGTTGTTTTTATTTATGTATATAACAAATATATATACATATTTGTGGTTCTGAGTATTGGACCCATGGGCATTCTACCTCCAAGTTATACTCCCAGCCCTCTTCTATTTTTTATTTTCAAACAGGATCTCACTAAATTGCTGTCTTTGAACCTACGATGCTACTGTCTCAGCCTCCCAAGTCCTGGGATTAAAGTGTGCACCACCATGCCTAGCTCAGCATCTCTTTATACTTACTATTTTGTTCATGTTATACTAGGAAGTTGTCAACAGATATTAATCAGAGAAATCATGTGATCTCAGATTTTGCATTTTGGAGGACATTAATCTCATGATTCTGAAGGCTGAGGAGTCCAAGATCATAATGGTGGAAGTTCCAGTATCTGGTGAGGAGTACTTTCTAAATTGCAGATGAAGAGGTTTTCCTTGTATCCTCATATGACAGGGAGTAAAGAGGATGCAAGCTTCCTCATGCTCCCTCTAATACAGGTACTAATCCCCTGGTGAGGGCTACGCCTTCATACTTTACCTCTCCAAAGGTTCACCTCCCAGTACCACCATGTTAGAGATTAGAATTTAACATATGAATTTTGGAGGGATGCGAATATTCAACCCATATTACTGATCTTGTAAACAATGTTCTTGCATATTCCTGAACCATACTCTTAAGATCTCTATGGAAGGCAACAACATGTGAATTCCTTATTGACTGTACCCATAGAGAGAAATGAATTTCCTTTCTAAAGGGCTGGATCCTTTCTCCTACAATTAATAGTCTCATCTTCAGTGGCCTAGTGAACCTTTCAAGTAGAAAAAGCTGCAGACATGAATTCTTTCATTTAAACTGAAATGAATCTTTGTGTCACTTCAGATCTCTCGCTCATGAAAATGTGATTATGCTTCTTTGCTCATGAATAGCACCTATATATCATACCATCAATCATGGAGATCTTTATGAATTAAAAATGAGGTTTATCTTTTGAGGTTGAGAGATTCTTTGGAGAGAAAACTAATTCTATACTGTTCTTTGATCTATATCAATTGACACAAAATTATCACTTATTTAAATGTAAGCAAAGATCATGAGCAAATTTCAACTACCTGGACGATGAAGATAATGTGGTCCCTCATCTCAAGTACTATACCCTCTATCTCTTGTTAGAACGCCCTATTTATTAATTGTATGATTCAATTGGTCCCTTAGGCATTCTCTTGTGATGCTATATTTTGATGAACCTATATCTCTTAAACAATTTAAAAGCAAAAAATAAAGTCCATTATTTTTTCAAAAAAAATTTTTTTCAGAGGATAATGATGACAGTTCAATAGGAATCAGACCACAGCTGTTTTAGTTTTGTCATTCTTTGATCTCTTTGATCTCCTTTGGCAAACCATAGGAATCTACAATCCTTTCGGGTAGTTTGAACTTGATGTCCAAAGAATGAAATAAAGGACAGATGTCTGTGTTTGAAAGGAGGAAATGGAGTTTATCTTTACGAGACTGCAGCAGAATGGAGAGAGGCTGGATTTTGTGTTTAAAATGTGTGATCTTTTGTGAGATTAGGAGATAAAATAGCTTGACATCTAATGAGCAAAAGAGATGAAAAAAATGGTGGTTAATGGGTACAGGGTACAATTGGATAGGAGTAAGTTTTGTTGTTCTATAGCACAGCGGGATGATTGTGGTTGACAATTTATTTACTAATCGAAGATCATTAAAAGGTGTAGTACTTGGACATTAGGTACCACTACAAGATAGTTTGAAGAATTTTGAATGTTACCATCCCATAAAAGGATTATATATCCGTAGTGATAGATATTCCAACATTCTTGGTCTGCTTATTGCACTATGAATATATAGGTCTCACACCATGTATCACAACTATGTACAATTTTATTGTCAACTTAATGAAAACATATTAAAAAAATGAAGTAGGGGAAAGGGAAATGAGCAGAATGAATGTGAGCTGTGAGAATGTGCATCCCAACCTAAATATCCAAGATGATGAATAGGATGGGCATGGTGGCACATGCCTATAATCGCAGTACTTCGGAGACTGAGATAGGAGGACCGCAGGTTTGAGGCCAGTCTCAGCAACTTAGGAGACCCTCAGTAACTTAGTGAGATCCTGTTTAAAAACTAAAAAAGTAAAATAGGGATGAGGTTGTAGCTCAGATGTAGAATACCTCTGGATTAAATCCTCAGCACCTGTAAAAATATGTGGATAGTCTAGGAAGGATGGGCAGTAAAAAGGACAGAGAAATAAAGGTTCAGCAGGGGCAAACCACTCATTTTTCAATTTGTCTCAGAACATCCACAAAATGGATGAAGTTAAGATTATTTAATTAATTTTAATTGTAGAGAGTGAGTTGAATTGTGTTCAAAAGAAATTTTGATTACTGCCACAATCTAAATATGATCTTAACAATCAGTTTGATTCTAACAGTCTACACTGTTCCAGGAAAAGATTTTAAAGGCCACAGAGTATCTACAAAGCTCTACCTCTGACACCAATAATTGTAGTTTACAGGGTGGTAATGATTCCCAAGTGACAGTGTACAAACATAATGTCTTACTCCAAATGTTCCTTTATAATTCTCTCTTGGAGGATGGGGAGCACTATGAAAACTCGGCCGTTCACATAGATAAACACAGTTTTGCTCATTGTAATTACTGCAGGCATCTTGGTGTATCCTCAGTAGTAGAATTTTCATCATACAAAAGAAGCTCCACTTTCCTCAGTAATAGTGAGGACAGATGGAATTAGACTCTTATTCTGTGCCTCTTTGGAATACTGTGGACCTCGCATTACAGTAGTTAGCCATGACTCCAGATCTCATGGGAGCAAAGTTTACTTGAGAAACTTTATTGTGGTCACTTTTCTAACTTTAACTGCTTTTTTTTTTTTAGTTGACTTTCACTGTTTTCTGGTACTGAATAATTGACCTTTATCTTCTTGCCTTAAAACACTAGAATTAAAAATATTTATGGTCTGCAGTAATGCATTCACTTCTACGGCAAAGTGTTGCCAATTGGTGTTTTTCTCTTCTTTTTCAGAAGATGATTACATGTTCACAATTTACAAGGTATTGTACACATTTCAGAAGGAAATTGTATGCCTTTATCTTTTGACAGCAAGAAGGAATTACTGCCCTTTTTAAAATAGCCTCCCTATTTTGTCCAAATAAATGATTCATGCTGGAGACTTCATGATGTCTTTTGTTGGTTTCTGTGAATTTCAACACAAGCAGTCAAAAGGGAAAAGAAGTAACGCATTTCCGAAAATTTCAGCAAATTATAGGTTTTATATGGGAAGGACGATGCATTCAAACATCTTTAGTCCTGGTCTCTTCTTCCTTCAATGGTTTATTAATGCAAAGCTTAGAGCAAGGGAAAGAAAATAAATGAGAGGGTAGGAAATGAATATTTTCTTTCTCTTTCCAGTGACTGCTCAATGCCTAGTTAGTTTCCTTATCCTCATAGGAATAAAAGTAAGTGATGTTTGCATCCATACTGGATACCACCTACACCAATCCCAGAAAATACTTCTTATTTAAAAATAACAACATGCCTTGTAAGTGTGGCTTATTCCAAAAATCTATTAATATTTTAAAGATAAATAATAAAAATAAACTATCAATAAAATCATGTGATAGCATATCAGTTTTGGTGATATTTTACTTGTGGTTCTGTTTTGTTTTAGTGATGGAGGTCAAACCCAGGACTTTGTACATGCTAGCCTTACATTCTAACACTGAGCTACATCCCTAGCCCCTTGTTTTCTTATATTTTTTTCATTTCTTGAAAATACATAGTTGGTATGTATATAAAATCATCGAATCTTAATAACATATATTTGCATAGAGCAAATTCATTTGGAGCCCCAGCTAGTCTGTGAGCAAGCCTTGTTTAAAAGTTTGCAGGCTTGGTGTGGTGACACACACTTGTACTCCCAGTACTTGAGAGACTGAGACAGGAGGATCATAGGTTCGAGGATAGCCTCAGCAAGTAGTGTGAATCTTATGAGACTAGGTAGGTCCTGTTTCAAAATAAAAATAAAGTGGGACTGAGGGTGTAGCTCAGAGAAGAATGCCCGGGGCTTCTTTCCTAGTAACACAAATAAATGAATGAATGAATGAATGAATGAATGAATGAATAAATAAATAAATGTTTGCAATACTTTTCTTAGGTCAATTCCTGGCATGCTGCTTTCATCTCCTCAGATTTCTCTATCTCAGCATTACTCAATTGGAATGGATAATTTTTGTTGTGTAAGGTTTTCCTGTGCATTGTAGGATGTTTTCTAACATCCTAGGCTTTATGCCCACAATGCTTTACAGCATTCCCTCATATGTGACAACTAAAAATACCTCTAGACATTGCCAAATGCCCCTCCTTGAGGAACAAAATTACCCCTGACTAAGAACCACTATGCTAGGCTATGTGCACATTTCAATTTCTTTGAAATTAGTAAAATACTCCTATAGGTATCTACTATATATTCCATGAATGACAAATGGAAGTGTGTGTGAAGGTGTAGATATGCATGTATATCTTTTTCATATAATATGAACATATGTATTGCTGATTTTTTTTATGTCTAACACAGGTATATTTAATACACACATGAAAACTTGCGCATATCCTTTCAGATTTTTAAATCTCAATATCTGTCCTTTATTAATTACAGTAAGCAGAGTGATTTAGTGTACAATATCATAGTTAAGCCATCCTGGTATTTTCAGAATTATAGAACATATCTATGTATTTAACTTGGAAGCAAGTTGTTTTGTAGCAATATTTGATGGATTTAGACAAAAAGTAATTTATAATTTCATCTACTTTTTAGTTGTCGAGTGTTCTTTCTATTGGTGTCGCATCTGTAACACTGAATCGTCAATACTATAATATTAATATTAATCTGATGAGGTGGTCTAGAGGACTAAATGGGTAAACTTGTATAAAAGTATCATGGCACCAAATCTGCACTCAAAAATTATTTTCCACAACCCTCTGAAAATAAATGAGTAGTTTATTTATAACTAAAAACAAGGTGTAACTTTTCCACTCCTCAAACCTCTTCATCAAACATGTATTTTTAAGAGTCTTTGGACTGTAATGGGGAAAAAAAGGCTTGAAGTTTTGAGATGTCAAAAACTTGGAAAACCTGGAATTGACTTCCAGTTCTGAATTTATTTGGCGAAAGAACCCTGGAAATTGTTAGTATCATAGAGCTTCAGTTTTCTTGACAAGGAAAACAAATACATAATTTTAAAATACTTATAAATTCTGAACCATTGGGAAAATTCATGGTCTTCTTTTATGATTGGAAAATGATCCAGAAAGACAAACAGAAGAACGTATCTTTATCAGGTATTCTATGCCTGAGAATGTCAAGTAATTTTTAAAATAACTCATAAGCCTCGGGAGAATGAAAGACAACTGGGTGATGCCTGTATTCAAAATATAGAGGCTCTAAAATGAGATGGAAACTTCAGGTCAGAACAAAGCTACTCAAAGGGTCATCCCTATATAAAAGGGGGAAGATGATGGTTCATTTCCCAGTGTGACTGGCAGCAACCTTTCAGTGTGAGCAGCACAAGCAGACCCCTGTGCCTCTGTACATACAGCCACAGGCCTGAATACTCATTCTTTTTCAAACGGCTACCTTGCTACAGCTCTATAAAACATCCTTCTCCACAAGCACCTATCACAGTCTCCTTCCTGGCTTTCAAGACCTATAGAGGGATCATTCCATTTAAATAAAAATGTTAATGGGTTTGGCAAGTTCTCAGGAAGATGTGGGCAGAGGAGGGATGCTTTTCCAATATGGCTTTTGTAAAGTGTACTGTTGTAAAGTGCGTACTGAAGTTTTTCAGGAAACTGACTTCTTGGACACAGCACATCACTGCCTTTCTTTATATGCTGTCTTTAACACTCTGCCACCATGCGTGCAATGTCATCTGCTCTTGGCTTCTATCCAACTTTCTTTCAGCTCATAGCAAACATCTGCTATGACCCCCTCTCCAGAGGCCCAAATATAAAGCAGATTGTGAGTGAGTGTGTGTGTGTGTGTGTGTGTGTGTGTGTGTGTGTGTGTGTGTGTTCAATAGGACCTGAATTGAGAATTATTGGCATGGAAAATAGCTTCCTTGATAATCACAATATGAAACTGATGGCTGAAGTTGTTTTTTTTTTAATCATTATTTGTTAACCTCAAATATATATAAATATTATAGTATGAATACATATAGAATAATGGTATTACAAAAACTCATATAAAAAGGCTTTGTCCATAGGCCCATTTCTATCTGCTTCTCTCAGATAATTGCTATTCTAAATTTTTTATCATTCATTTTGTTTCCTATTTGAGGTGTTATTGCATATGTTAGAATATCATTTGGATTTTCATATTGTTTTTCAATTAATAAAAATAAATTCATACTATATGATTTTTATGGGATTGATCTTTTTAATTCAAAATAATGTTCTTTAAGTACATGGGTAGTGCACAATTTATTTATATTCTCTGATGTGTAGTATCCTAGTCTAGTCTTGATGAATATGTGACATTTTCAGGTCTTGATACTACAAATTATACTTGAGAACATTTTTGTCAAGACACCCAGTGAGCATGCACAGTTTTCTAGGGACTGACTTCAGGAGTACAAAAGCTGGATCATATGGTAGGTAGGGATACGCTCAGTATTTCTAGGTAATGCCAAATGTCTTGACAAAGTAGTGGTACTATTTTTTACTTCCAACCACTGTATAATCTTTGTTATTCTATATATTTGTGAATATTTGGCTTCATCTGACTTTTTAAAATCATTTGACAATATACTGAACTTGAATGATGTCTTGTTGGGTTATGAATTAGAATTATTATTATTAATAAATGAATACTATTTTTTATTTGCCCTTTGATTTCCCTTGCTTAAGAAGGACCGATTCAATAGTTTGCTCATTTTTCTACTTTAGGTTTCTTTCATAGTCAATTGTACAGCTCTTTATTTAGGAAAATAGCGTTTGTGAATAATATATTCCTTTTTCATTTTATTTCTCATTCTTTTCACTGTTTTGATAATTTGATAAGTAGTTTATTTGAATTTTCTTATAGTTGAATTTTCAGCTTTTCTCCTTTATGCATTGTGCTATGTGTCTGTGCATGTGTATATGTGTGTGTTTGTAAATGCTTGCCTGCCCAAGTTTAAATGAGATATTATTTTAGAGTAACCTCAAAATATTTCCAAGTTTTGCTTTTCAAATGTTATTTTGGTTAATTTTATTTTTTAATTCGTGCATTGTAATCATACATCTTTGTTAGGTACAAGCTGATAAAGGCATACATACACACATTTCTCATTTAACCCTTCCCAAATTCCTGTCCCAGTCCCTCGCCCTCCCTCATTCTCAAGTTCAGTTTAGTGATTGACTTTGATATGTTCATGAAAGTACATCATGTGTATTAGGGTGTCTCCCCTCCCCACATTACCTTCCATTAAGTCAAATTCTTACTCACTTAATATTTCTCCCTTTTCATTTGGAGTCCTTTTTATGCCCCATTTTCTCCATAGCTTCCACATATTAGGGAGAACATACTATTTTTTTACTTTTTGTGACTGACTAATCTCACCTAACAATGTTTTCCAGTTCCATCCATTTCCCTGCAAATAACATGATTTTGTTCTTCTTTATGGCTGAGTAAAATTCCATTGTGTACATATCCCATAGTTTTGTAATCCATTCATCTGTCGATGGACATCTTGGCTGGTTCCATAGTTTGGCAATTGTAAACTGTGCAGCTATAAACATAGATACACATGCGTTGGTCTGATAG
>PVLC010035747.1:0-16160 GCA_004027655.1 Graphiurus murinus | reverse complement strand
TGGATTCTACCACTTTATCTTCTGCCAACAATGCATGCAAATTCATAACACTCTAGTGCCTATTTTTAATATAATTTTAGTAAATCTCTATTTCATTTGTGATAGACAACATAGCATATGCTTAATGGTACCAACCGAAGGCCAAAGTCTTGGTTTGTATTTCAGATGCAGTTTATAATCATATGACTTGCAGGGACCATGGTGGACTGTATATTCAATGATAAAAGTTGTACAAAAATGTCTTGAAAGCATGTGTCAGTTTGATTGATGACAGGATTCAATTTTGCTCAGTCTAATAGCATTCAGCACTATATTTTGCTCAAGAGATAGTAATGATTATTAGAATGAAGAACATTTTATCTGTAGCCTTGAAAAATTTCCAACTCATTGGTGATGTAGAAATATATCATTAGCTGGCATAACTCATGTTAAGAAATGTAGAACAGTGACTTACTGAGGAAAGTAAGTCTCAGAATCCGAACCTGAAATCTATGAAGGATGGGAGAGCTTTGCAATTCTTACAGCAAAAAGGGATAAAAAGAAGTGCCTTCATTAAAGGGAAGATGGATTATAAAAAGGAGCAATTGAAACAACCTAAAGTCTTAGTTGAGATCATCATGCCCTTCAATTTGCAGTGTCCTGGTGGGTAAGAGCTGCATGTCATCCTGGCCCATAAGGGAGACCTGTGGAGTGTATCTTAGCTGTGCCCTAGGGAGGTCTGGCAGAATCTGCCGCTGGTACCTTGACAATGGAAAGGGCACTATCAGGTCCAGGATAGAAGTATGGCTTCAAGAGCTGAGTGAATTTGCTTTTGAATGTATAGAGAATAGTAAGTTCTGTCACATTGTAGAAAGAAATCAAACCCTCTTCATACTTCAGAAAAATACCTACTTTTGAGAGAGGTCCTGGAACACTGAGAATAGAACTAGGGTTGGAAAGGGCCTTGTACTTGCCATCTTTCAGGCAAAGTGTCCAGAAACCCTCCTCAGGTTTAGCAGGAATATACTGTCCTTTCCGGCTAACAGAGTCTACACATAGCCCTAATGTCCACTTGCTGTTCCCTGCTACTTCGACCTCCCAGTAATGGTTGCCTGTAGAGAAGCTGCTCTGACCCAACACGGCTGGCATGGTGTCAAATCGCTCAGGATTGTTAGGAACATCCCGCTTGTATGACATAGATTGCACAGATTTCCCATCGGGGGACACAGCAAGGTAAGGGTGAGCAGTGGCTTCATCCAGTATTACATCTTCTGTAGAGGAAGGAAGCAGAATTAATTATAGGGCTTAAATTAATGTTATTGAGACACTAAGGCAGAGGTCAAATCAAGGGTGAGAGAAAAATAGATCACATTTGAAGGTTCTTTTCATAAATACATATAGGAAATAGCAATATCATCTATGTACCACTGCCTGTGATACTATCTCACCTCCAAATACAAGACAATTTGGAGTAAAAATATGTACAAACTGTTTCATCTTTGCAACAGATCTGGAATATTTTAGAAGAGGTTCAAAGAAATTAATTATAAGGTCAGGAAGACACATGGTCACTTACTTGTGATACATTTTTAACAGTAATCCAGATCTCAGAATACTTCTTTAGTATTTAATACTAAATAGTCTTTCATGCCCACTTTGGGTAGATTTCCTCAGTATTTAAACAAAGTGTAGCATGCCCACTGTGGATAAAACAAAGGGATAGAGAGATGCCACGGAGACTACCCCATGTGCACAGTACAGAAACAGAAGGATACTCATGTGTTCCAACAGCAGGAAAGTGATTACCACAGCAGAAGGAGAGAGTGAATCAAAGGAAGAAGAACACAAAGTTAAATATATAGGTCAAGAGAGGGGAAAGGACATATAGGTCAAGAGAGGGGAAAGGACCTCTTATGCCCCAAAAACATCCATTTTAAGGATTTGGGCCTCTTTATGGATGAAATGGAGAGCAATGTTGGAGGAAAAATTGGAGAGAATGTGTTAAGGCAACTGCTTGTTGAGATTTTGCTATAAAGGAAAGAGAAATGAGATTTCAACCACAAGGAACGATTACAACAACAGAAGTTACAGTTCTTTACGTTTCTGTTTTTGTTTTCCTTAAAGGAGAAATAATAGTGTACATGTATATTGAAGAAGAGAAGCTGATAGATAAGAGAGAACTGATATTTCACAAGAGAGCAGAGATGAAACACTCCCCTATTTTGTCAATTTTTTGCTTTGGGGTGATGTCATTGGTGGGATTAGGATAGAGTGAGGACTCGTTTCATCATGTGTGGTGATGGCATTGGTGGCATTAGGATAGAGCAAGGACTCATTTAATGGGCTTTTCCATTAAAATGAGGTGAGTCCCTCGTATCTCTGCTTCGCATAGCTGTGGATTCATTAGTCTCGTCTATGATGACACCTTTCCCAGTTAGTGATTTTGTTGTTATCTAACACAACATATGCTCAGAATCAAATGATATTTATAGTTCAAATGAGTCTTATAGATGAAGTGGGCAAAATCTTTTTCTTTTACAACAGAATTCCAGACAGGAGAAATTACAAGCATGAAGTCATTACTCACTTTGCACTTACCTGCAAATTTTCTAATTTTATTCAGACCTGCAATTGGATGGACATTTCCGAGATTAGCAGAATGACTGGGTAGAGCAGGGCTGTTGCAGGGAAGGGCATGTGTTCTGCCAGCAGACCTCACTTACCCTGTTCACCTATGAATGTTCTTTCTTCTGCAACAAGGAACAGAGACAGATACCTAATCTCAGTGGTCACAGGCACATTTTGAGTTTAGCAAATGTTCCTATCCAGCCTTTACCCAGGACTTACCCAGCTCTTGACTAATTTTCTCTAAAACAAACAAAACAGGTAGAAAAATATTAATTTCTGAAATTCCAAGACATTTGATCCCAAGCATTGATTCTATATGACTTGTAAAATATCATTGAACATTTAGGTCAATTCTCTGGACTCAAGGACTGAAAGGGCAAGATGTGCTGAACAAACACAGAAGACACCATCTAGTTTCTTAAATCTTTTCTGGCATGAAGGTTATACAGTTTGCTCCTTAAGTTCACTGTGAGCAACTATTTCATGACTTTCACTGTATTCGGTCCATTTCTCTTCATGGCATTCATTTTTGCTTAGTATGCATTGATGTTATTATTATTATTTTTTTTTTGCGGTACTGGGGATTGAACTCAGGGGCATTCTACCTCCAAGCTATACCCCCAGCCCTATTTTTTATTCTTTATTTTGAAACAGGGTCTCACTAAGTTGCGGAGTGCCTCACTAGGTAGCTGAGGCTGGCCGTGAACCCAGATCCTCCGGTCTCAGCCTCCCGAATGCTGGGATTACAAGCGTGCGCCACCACGCCCGGCTGATGTTATTTTTAAAAGAGAAAAAAATCAATCATATTTCCAATAATCAGCTATAAAATTTAAAAATACCTTACTATATATTTATGTATCTAGTACGGTTTACCTCATAACAACAAATAGGCTACCCAATAATGCTGCTTCATAATCTTGTCTATTACTTTTAAAGTTTTATTTAATATTTTCCATGAAAGTAAAAACTTCTGGAGCATAATTGAATGCCTGAACACTATTTTTATAGGTAATAATTAGTAAGCTAGTCTTTTTTGCTAGGAATTTCAATATTGATTTATTTCTTATTTTGATAAAAGCAGAAACAAAAGTAAAGATCATTTTATCTGAGACAAGAGATAAAAGAGAAAAAATGATATTCCAGAAAAATTATTTTATGATTTCATCAGTATAGAAAATAAAAATGAAATTTGTGAGTATTAAATCTAAAGACAAACCAATAAATTAAATACAAGAAAAATGTAGGTCTCATTACTTGGTCCATTGCCACTTAACACCTGGTACTGTGTGTTGGAGGCCTAAGCAATTAAAGAGGGACTAATATCCTGAATATACAAAGAACTCAAGAACTTCAAGACAAAAGAACTAATCCAATAAAAGATGTTTGAATGATTTGAATGGACATTTTTCAGTAATACAAATGGCCAACAAACACATGAAACAATACTCTAAGGCCCTAGGAACAAATAGGGGCATTCTCTTTGGGAGCAGTGGTGTGTCTCTCCTAGAGGCGCTCTGAGTCTTGGTGGTGATGCTGCATGCAGTGCGGAAGTTCCTGGGCCCTCCAGTGGGGGCATTCTGTTCATTGGGATGACCAAATGGCAGGTGAACTTTGCTGTCTATCTGTATGTGGTAGTCAGTTATACTTGGAAGTAATGTGGATTCTGAGGAGCAAAATAATGTTATAGTGACTTTGGTGAAAGGATCCTAAGCTAGGTAGCTATATTTTATACTGAATTTGTGATTATTTTAAACAATGAAGCTAATATATTGGGGGAATATATGCATATTTCACCCACATTTATAAATTTAGTTCTCCAATAACCTGGACAATGGACAAACTATCATGTTCGGGAGCACATCCATGAATTTGTCTTCCTAAAAGACAACGATAAATTTAAATATACAATGCTTAACTAAAACTTACTATATTTCTCCAAAAGTTCAGCTGAAAAACAAACAGCAAAAAAATTAACTGACAAGAGTGAGACTAATGTTTAATAATCCTTTATTACTGTATATATAGGCAGTAATTTTTATTCATGTGATATTGGTTATAGTTAAATACTTTTGAATACTTTGGGCCATATACCAACTCTGTCAATCAAACAACAATGAACATGTGAGAAAATATTAAGTCTAATAATACATTATTGTCCACATGATAATTTAAATAAGCTAATTGATTTTTCACAGAAAGGATTAAGTCAAGATTCTTTGGGGACAGCACTGGGGACTGAACCTAGAGACATTCTGCCTCCAAGCTACACCCCCATACTTTTTTGTTTTTTATTTTTAAACAGGATCTTGATAAGTTTCTGAGTGTCTTGATACATTGCCAAGGTTGGCCTTGAACCTGAGATCCTCCTGTCTTGGCCTCCCAAGTACTGGAATTACAGGTGTGTGCCATCACATCTAGATTTGAATCAAGATGAAAAGACACTGTAGATTCATTTTGGTTTCATGTGGTCCCAGATATTTGGAGCAGATAAATTTTGAGAATTAAAACAATAATAGTATCTGTAATATTTGTTAAGGTATGTAGATGTATGGACATTTTAACTAAGCGTAATCAGTATCATGTAGATACCATTGTCATAGACATACTACAGATGAAAAATGTCTTCAATGAGATAAAACAACTGCAAAATCTCAGAGCCTTTAAATAATAATAATATAATTTAAACCAGACCAGTTTGATGTTAGATCATTTAAATATATATATACATATATATATATATATATATATATATAATCCTAAATTAATTAACAGGTGAACAAATAAATATTTAAAGGAATCACAGATGTTACACAGAATTTACTTCCTTCCTTGAAACTAGTAACTAGATAAGACACTGTTAGACTTATAAAATGACAACATTAAACACCATTTATGAATTTTAAGATCACTCTGATTATCAAATAATTAAGCATGGGTTGACTTTTAGACAATTCATTTAGTGGAGTGTCTCTAAGTAGGTTCCTTTTAAACTTTCTTCCTGGAAACCTTTACACCTAACATATAATGCTTTCCCTATATTTTTAACATTTTTAAAATTTCTTGGACAACATTTAGTTCAGAATTCTTAGAATATTGACAGGTGTGCATTTCCTAGTCACCTAGGTCTAGTTTGCTTGGGTTTCCTAAAAGAATTAATTATGTGGCAAAGGTATGTCTCCTCTGGTGGAACCATGAGCTCTGGCATTCTGGACCTTGGCGCATGTTGGGTTCCCCACCTGGCACATACCCTGCCTCCCTTTTACCAACCCCTCCCTTGATTATTGCTGATCTCAGCTCCATGGTAAATGAATCATCAAATCCACAGCCCCATGACTGGATCCATTCTCAACACAAACCATGGAATTGGCAGTCAGTTACTGTATTGCCAGTAATCTCTGATCTTCACCAAGCGGGACATACAAGAGGCCTCCAAGTCACAGTCCTCACATTAATACTGACAAATCTCACCCCATCCTTTCTCATTCATGGCAAACAACCTCCCTCATTGTAGGAATGCCTTACCCTTACCTTCTCCAAAGTGTCATAAATCATATTAATTGTTCCCCAACACTATTCTAGGTCAGAAGAGAAATGTCTATGAGTTCTGGCATTGTTATAATATAAAAAGAGTGGTGTAGTATGAATGTATATACATTCTTCAGTATGGAGTGGGTATGATAAACTACTAAGTCAAAGATAAATGCAACTTACCATTCTCTTGTTCTTTTTCACCTGTATATGAATGAAAACACACACACACAAAAAAAATTAGAAAATGTCCTCTATTCTCAATGACAGAAAATCCATCCCAAAATTTGGTCTCTATTTGATAGCAGAGGCTGAGACCAAAGACAGGTTGGACCAGTATATGTCTGACACAGAGAGGAACTAACTCATCTTTTCTGAATCAGAAATCATGACCCAAACTGAAAGCTATGTTTTGATTTGTGGCTTTACTCCTGTGGAAGTGGATCTGGATGCTAAAAAGGGCCTCTTTATATCTTAAATGTTAGATGAGATCGCAAAGCTGAGGAAATAGGTGGTAAATATCTACAGACTCTACCCATTTTAAACTGGCTTGAAGATTCTCAGTTCATCACAAAATCATTAAAAAGGGACTTTGGCAAGTGGCAAAAGCAATTGGAATAACTAACAAGACAAGGAGCATTTTCTTAGATCAAAAGATGTCCCTGGACAGAGTGTATTCCTAAGGCTCTGCTTTACCCTATTTCCAGCCAATTATAATATTTCTTAAATACTCAAGTAAAACAATTTTCTAAACAGCCCTAAAAACTTAAACCAAGTCTCATGGAGTTTCAGAAATAACTAGGAAGTTTCTTGATTCACATCTTAAGGTATTTTAAAACCACTGGCTCTTTAGCTATCCTGAAGTCTACCCTGCTTGATCTTACATTAGTCTGAATCTCATGCTGTTTTCTCCCACACAATGAATTCCACATAGAGAACTGAGGCCTGTTGGGATCCCCTAGCCTTGCAGATTCTCTGAGAGCATTCACACTGCAGCAGGCATATCTTTGATATGAACCTCAAATCAGTGGTCACTCTCATATCTATGCAAATTGTGGCTAGCCTCGGCAACTTAGTGAGGCCCTCCATAACTTAGTGAGACCCTGCTTCAAAATAAAAACTAAAAATAGGGCTGGGGGTGAACCTCAGAGGTAGAATGCCCTAGGTTCAATCCCCAGCACCAAAATAACAATAACAATAATAAAGTAAAGTAATATTAATATAAAATATTAATTTATATTTAATATTAAGGGATAAATAAAAACTTACTTAGGAAAAATTCAAAGTGAAAATCAATCTTCTGGTGCTGATTTCTTAAGTAGAAGTCATGATAGAAAAAGCCATCAAGGAATATCGAAATATTTTGTGGGCTTTAAAAATGAAATCATTTAATAAATAAAATGGGATAAAACACAATAAATGTGACTTAGTGTGATTATTTTAAAATTAAAATGCCAATGCAGCCATAATTCATAATATTGTAAATAACATAATTTTAGTATATAATTAAATGACATACAGTTTAAAATAATTGATATATTGCATACAAATTATTAATACAACTTCATATATCAAACATATTTTTATAGTATATTTGCCTCCAAAATATAAACAAATACTACTCACCTTTCTGTTTAATTAGCAGTTCTGTATGAAAAAAAGGTAATTAATAAACAAGATAAGTAATACAGACAAATCCACAGTCCTTACGTTTGACTGGAAATAAGAAGGAATATTGATTCACATCTTTCAAGCCATGATTTGATAAATATTCGCCAAATATAAGAGATGAAAATAAGGTCGAAATAGAAGACATCCCAAGTCAGCATTTTACTGATTATCTTGTCTAGGTGGTCTCCAGGAGACTCCGAAGTATTATGAACTCCCCACAACACTGTCATCTGGAGTCTCAGTCAACCCCTCCCTCAACATATTTCTGCTATTTTCTACAGAGCTCATTGCAAGATACTCCTGGAACCAAGTTCATCCAGGCTGCCTGTGAGGACTGAGCATGGAGGTGTAGGGACCAGACCAGTGAGCCCTGGGCAAGAAGAGGTGCAAAGTCAGAAAAACCTGCCCGCCTAGGGGGTATAACTTGACAATAACGTAAACACCAAATCATGTGTTAATAATTGTTATGTAGGGTACAATGAAAATTCCAAATTGGAGAGGATTAGATTGGGAAAGAAGGAATCCTCCAGGCACAAAGAGGCTTTATTAATGCAGAGGGGAGAAAAGGCTCTTCAACTGCACTTCACAGAAGCTTCCTGTTTACTGATCCCAGTGACAGCACGTGAGTGAACATAACAAGCAAAATCAAAAAGTGGTACTAGCTAACACTATGAGAAGAACTCTTAATAGTGGATCAGTTTGTGTTTTGGTTTGTAAATTGAGTGTTTGGTCTCTTTTCAGCATTTTTATGGGTTTACTGCAGCCTTTCCTTTGGCACTTTGCCAAGTTACTAACCAGTTTCTTTATTCTGTAGGATCAAAGTAATATTTACAAGCTTAAAGGGCTAATAGAGATAAGAATTCAGCAAAGAGATGCTTGAACAAACTAGTTAGGATGCTCAGAATCCCAAATCCTGAACTGATATTTATTTCCTTATATCATGCAGACTTTTTTCTTCTAAAATCTCTCTCCTTCAAAATCACCTACCTCTTAAAAATGTGATCAAATCCATTAACAGGGAGGAATAAATGAATGACTTAACATGCTGTTCCTTGATTCTATCTTTAAGAACAAATATGCAACTAAGTTAAAAAGTAAATGTCTGGAAAATGTTGACAGTTGATTACTCCATAAGAACATAAAATACAATTTATGTGAGTTGGGATTCACTTAGTTGATGTGTGGGACCCAAGGGCCATACAAGCGCATCACAAGTAGACAGAAGTTATACCTGTGTAGACACAGACTGTTTTGAGATATTTTGAGATCTCATGCTATGATCCAGACTGGTTTGCCAAGGTACCCTCTCACTGATTCCTTCTGTTGTTCACAGTGGTATATGAAGAGTCTAGTCCGTTAGATCGGTGTTTAGTAGGCCTAAGTACTGTATTACAATGTGCCCCGACAGAAACACTATCACAAGCTAGGCATTTTCTGCTTCAGTGATTCAAAACTGAATAATAATTTCTTTGACATTATTAATTGTAGGTTTGGCAGTTGAAGGGAGCAGAATGAAAAAAAGACCAAAAGAAATTTAGATCTAAAATCATATTTCTCAGCTCAGGATAGCACAAGATGATTTATCCCCACAGTTACTCTTCAGAGCAGCTTTTACTCTGAGAAGCTGTCTGCACCGATAACACTTGAACCTAGGCTGTGTCGGGAATCTCCTAAGATCCCTAGAGACTTCTTTGACTGCTCAAGTTGAATATCCACTCTCCAGAGCCCAGGACGAAGACACAGCTTTGTGGGCTGCTGTCCAGTTTCCACATAGCTACATGATCCTTTCAGCTCTTTGTGCCTTGTGTCCTCCAGGGGCTCAGGCTTGCTTTGCAAGGAGATGCCTTTGGAATAACAACAGCAAAAGAGATCTCTATCTCCATCCCACACCACTGTGCTCAGTGTCTTGAGGACGGAGCGTGGGCATCAGCCTGGTCCAAACAGATCAAGAGAATCACACTGAGTTTTCAAAAGTGCTCTGATGTTTGTTTTCATTGCCATTTTGATTTTAAATCAAAGCAGAAGGAATTTTTTATCTCATAATTAAATCTTAGGCTATTTTAGAGTATCTAACATCTTATTCTCCATTCAAAGTAACAAAGGCCAGGTGAAATCCAGTTCAATACAGATTTAGAACCTACATGTCTTCTTGCTGGATTTGATCCATTCTTTTTGTGTTCAGACTGTTTTATTTCTGTACATCAGGTAATACTGCATAGACTTTTAAAATACTTCTCAATACTTTTCTAAACCACCAGAAAAAAAAATGTGTCATAGCCAAGATTCTTAGAGTGTGGTCCCTGCTTGATAGTTAACATCACCTCAGACATTACTAGAATACTAATTTTAGAAACAACCCAGACTTACTGATTGGAAATTTGGGGCAGTGCTCAGCTACCTACATTTTAACAGATCCACAAGCTCTCTGAGTTGATCCTCCTGTACTCTCCAATGAGAACCTATGCTTCTAGATCCTTATAGATAACAGGAGGTGTCATTGGCATTTCTGCCCTAGTTCTCTGAAACTGATAAAAAGCTATTCCTTCTCAGTGATATTGTTAGAAGAGTGCATAGATGCATATTAAACTTCACAGTTCACTAGTCTTTACCTAAGCTTTCTTCTAAACTCTCTATTTTAACATGGGTGACAGCACTTTGAGTACTCCCAATCTAACACACTTACCACAACTTTTTCTGCAGGAAAATATGCTCCAAATGTACAAGCATTTGTGAGTTTGTCTCTTAAAGAAACGAATGAGATTCTGTGAGCTAAAACTAAACCAACTCACCGTATTCTTTTTTTAGTGAACCTAAAAAAGAAATAGACAAAAGTAGATTGATTAGTAAGACTCATCTAGGATCTGGTTGATCTGCCTTTCAGCTCACAGATCCAGTTTGACAGAGTTTCCCAGATAGCTGCTTGCTGTCAGCTGAAGGGGACATGAAATGTCTACACACCCCATATCTTCCAAAATTAGAGACAGCAGAATATAGAATAGAAAATAAGTGCTATGCAGAATATCTGTTTAGTATGCCTTTATCAATCAATTCAACATAATCCTATTCTATGTCCCTTCCACCCTTATCTCACATATTTAATATTAATTTCCACATATATTCCCAAGATTTCTACTTATATAAATTAGGAAAGTAAAGTAGTTACTTTGAAGTATAGTGTATCTCCTGGTGGTTTACACTTTGCTCCACACTTTAAGGAGCCTGCTGAGATTCAAGTATTAGAGAGAGAGAGAGAGTCCAATATTCCACTGTATTCCTCAGGCTGGCCTCAAACTCCTAGGCTTAAGATAAAGTCCATAACAGTCAGAAGACTGGTGAGGAGTTGGTAAAATATAGGCAGAGAAGGAGAAAGTCCATGGGAAGGTGCATTCCAAAGTCATCTGTAAATCAACCATGAATCGAGTAAAACATATACAGGAAAGGATTTAAGTTGGAGTTCAGAAAATTGAGTTGAAAAAGACCAAAAAAAAACCTCAGGATGTGGGAAGAAAAGTCAAAGTGACCTAAAAGGATAATAGCTAGGAAAATACTCCCGACTAAAGACAGCTGCAGTGTCATGCTCACAGTGCCCTCCTCTTTAACAGAGGACTTTTTGCTTTTGTTTGCTTAAGCTTCAAATGTTATTCCTCTCTAAATAAAGTCTGCTTATGAGTGTGGCACTTGCTGTCTGTGATCTCAGTTTTTATTTCAGTGAGACAACGATCCACTGAAATAAAACACATGTGAGGTACATTGCTGGCACATTACAAGAGTCTCATTCAGTCATTAATAACAGGCCTCGTTCATAATTTCACTATACAAAATGTTTTTTAGGGTAGGGCCACCCTGATTTGCAGGCCTCCAGTTGATCCTGTCAGATTCCAACAGTAGGATTGGTCTCATCAGGCATACACCCTCACCTTTTGAGACATTGAGTATAAATGAGCAGAGGTGACATTATCTCTTGCTCTAAGCCTCTTTTGAGATATTAATGCAATACTGGATTTTCTCATTATGAAATATACTTATTTCATTCCATCTTTCTCAGCTACTATTGCTCCTACTCTTCATTTATATGCAAACTTTTCCACCTGTGGAAAGGATATGAAGATCAGGCACTGTGCTGGTCTAGATGGTAGACGGAAATAGAAAACTAGAAAGTACCTTCCCCTCACTTTACTAAACTATTTTTTACAAAGATTATGTTTCTGATCATGTGTGGTCACTGAAGTCTCAGTTCTTTAGCTTGTGTTGACTAAAGTTTCTTGGAACACCAGGATCAAAAACCACACAATAAAACAAAACCAAAAAACTTAGGCTGGGCATAGTGGTGCATGATTGTAGTCTATAATCCCAGTACTTGGGAGGCTGAGATAGGAGGATCACAGGTTCAAGGTCAGCCTTGACAACTTAGTGAGACCCTATTTTAAAATAAACAATTAAAAGGGCTAGAGTATAGCTCAGCAAGCCTTTTGGGTTCAACCTTCAATACCACCAAAAAAAAAAAAAAAAAGAGAGAGAGAGAATAGATGGCTATATTGTACTTTATGGTGGGATATGTCAGATGTCTACCACACACTGGTAGGTGACAGGAGTCACAGTGCACCATGGAAAGCATCTCTTTGCATACTGGTTTTTGCTCAGCTTTCATTACTACTCTGCTGTTTTTAGGACTACTCCTTTCTTTTCCTCACTTTCCAGGTGAGGTAACTTATGTAGGCTGCTCTCAAAATACTAGAAATAGAATAAATTATTCAGTGAATAGAGAATGATCTAAACAGAAATCTATCCTAATCCTATAGGAGTAGCTACACAAAGCTTACTATAGCATTGCCATGAAGACTTTTGAAGAAAAATTTGCCCAAAGAACTGACTGGACACATTGAAAAATAATGTACAACAATGCTAAGGATGTGAGTGCCCACCCTTCTTGGAGTGATTTTTTTGAGAAAAACATTTTCTCTATACTGTAACACAGTATACATCTCACACCAGATGTACAGGATTTTCCCATACTGGCAAATTCCCTGGAACTGGCTAGGAGTTCTGTAACTGAGTCCAATTCCAGCTCTGTCTACCTGGAGTTATAATTAGGGGGCAGAATGATGAATTTTCTTAGGATATGTTTTCTTTTGGGGAAGAGGTAGGTGTAGACATGTCCTAGCTCAGGTGAAGACTGCAATCTGTCAATATCTACTTGATTATATTCATGGAAAGTGTTTTGAGTACTGATACAGCATGCACTTTTTAAAGTTAGAGGACACCAGCACTCTGATAATAGGAAAAGTTATATCTTAATGGTAAACTAGGATTTCAGTGACAAAGAAGTGTCACAGCATTTGAGCATCTTTGGGTGGATGGATGGACAAATAGATGATTATGATAGATGATAGATAGATAGATAGATAGATAGATAGATAGATAGATGATAGATAGATAGATAGATGATAGATAGATAGATAGATGATAGATAGATAGATAGATAGATAGATAGATGATAGATAGATGATAGATAGATAGATGATAGATAGACATAAATAGATGATAGATTAGTGAATTTCTGAACCCACTAATTTAAATGCCAGATCACACACTTTAAAAAACATATGTCTGTCCTCTTCTTAAAGAGATAGCTGACCTTGACCAGAAAACACGTAATACTGACAAACATGCAGAGGGAAGAGTGTGCAGATAGAATTATATTTCCTGTGCAGGATGTTTTGGTTTCAATTTTAATTCTGATGACTTTTACCATCCATTCTTGACTTTCCTGTATCCATTACTTTGTTATCCTTTCACAAATGAAGTCAATCTCCGTCTCCTTTTCCCCATTTACCTTTGGTCTTTCTAGTATGCATGCACAGAACACAGTTGGCTATACCAAACACCAGGGCAGAGATGAATACAGCCAACACTACCATCCAGGTACAGGTCGTGGGGAACACGGCATCTGGAAAGCAGAAATTCCCTCATTATGATCTAGGTAGACATGGGGGACCTGGCTGCAAGGGACAGTTTCTAAGTGTCTTTCTGGGGACCTTATTAGGAAGGGGACTTCCTAATACATTTCAAGTGTGTACTTGAAATTCAGTAAGAAAGTACATATTAAACATTCTCACAATTTATACAAAAAAATGGTAACTATGTGAGTGGATGAAATGTGCCAACTGGCTTGACTAATGTGATCACAGCATAATGCATATGAATATTTATAAAATCATAAGTAGAATTTTAATCTGTCAATCATCCCTTAATATAGCCAAGACAACAGAAACAAAAAACAAGTAAAAAAAAAAAAGAATGAAATGTGACCATAAAAAAGGAGGAATTGTGATGGTTTTATAAGCCAAACAGGTCATGGTCTAGGTTATTCTCTTTCATCTCAAGGATCCTTCAGAAATGCCTAGCAGCAAGTCAAATAGGTAATAATGATCAGGGCATGGCGGCAAATGTCTGTAATCCCAGTACTTAGGAGACTGAGACAGGAGGATTGCAGGTTCAAGGCTAGCCTTGGTAACTTAGTGAGACCCTCAGCAACTTAGTAAGATCTTGTTTCAAAGTTTAAAAAAATACAATAGGGCTGGGGGTGTAGCTCAGAGATATAATGTCCCCAGGTTCTACACTCAGTACCAGGGAAAAAAAAAGTAATAATATCTATACCACTAGTATTCTTCTATTTAATGTTGGTTGATTACCTTCACTCAAAATTTTATCCAGATGTGTGTAATTGATGTGTGTTAAATTGTAAAACTATTAACTACTTGTAAATCAGTCTTTCTAGTATATAAATATGAAAAACTACTAATTTTGATTTTCAAAAACTTTATATTATTCTGGTTTTTGCCTTTCCCAGCCCCAATTCACTGTTCCCTCTTAAATGTTCCTTTGTTCCTTTCATTGGTACACAAGTTTAATTAGGGGGCTTCACCCATTTTATCTCCTCTTTGATTTTTTTAAAATCAAATAGACTTCACCTATTTTCTGACTCCTCTGACATTTGTGTTTGTCTCTTTTGATTTCCAATCTCTAGCTCTATGTTTTTAGTTATTTTAAGTAAATATTACTTTCCAAATTAAGGCACAAAACAAATGCTTGTAGATAAATAGTTCATGCAAATATTCCTTTTTCTATTGCACAAATGTACATTGTGACTTAGTATTTTTACTAAGTAATGGAGATATAAAAGTAAAATATAAGATCCTCAAAGAGCTTATACTCTGCTTGGGGATATAGTGAGATACATAATCAAATAATGTAGAGGTGAAAAGAAAGACACTTGATACAAAATGGGTTGAGGGTAGCTTTCCAGAAAGGAGGACATCTGAGTTAGAGTTTGAAGGACCCGCATGAGACTTTTAATTACAAGTAAACAGGGGGGGACGGATCCAAGATGGCGACTGAATGAAACAGCTTTCCACAGATGCTGTGATTTTGAACAAAATTTACCATATAAGGAGCATCTTAACAGAAGAAAAATACAACAAAAAAAGTGAAATTTGAACTACACCTAAAGAAGATCAAAAAAGCGGACCCAGGAGGGCAAGGGGACTTGCTACAGCCCCGCGCCCAGGGCTACGGCCCCGAGCACTGCGCAGCAGTGGTCAGGCGCCGCGCGGATTAGGCTGTGGAAGGACCAGCGGAGATGAGCCAGACTCTGTGAGCAGCTAACTACACAGGGACACAGCTAACAGCCCAGGGGTGGCGTTGGCCCCAGATCTCCACAAACTACCCAGGTGGGGATCGCCGCAACAGTGACCAGAAACCCCCCGTGGAACAGTCAGCAGAAGCTCCCGTGGGCCAGTCAGAAGCTCCCGTGGACCAGTGTCTACGTACCACCCCAAAGATGGAGCAGTGAGCAACGGTGCAAAGGAGGAAAGAGCACAGGCGGGAATCCAGCTTCTTGACAGAAGGAAGAGAAGGAATACTGGAAACTCGAACACAAACTCGGAGAGGGGAGCCTGCGCCGCTGGGAACGGCGGCTGCCATCTTTGCCGCCAGCCCCTCCCACAAACTTCCTGCTAGCTACGCAGACCATCATTGCCCGATTGCGCTTCCAGCCATCAGAACAGGAACAGGCCGAGTTGCAGGGAGCCGTAAGTCGGGCTAGCGCACCTCGGGTGCAGGGTGCGGGATTCACAAAACAAAGGATAGACTCAGTCATCTGCCCTGCTAGAGCCTAGACAGGGCCAGAAGGGTGGAGGAACCCAGTGCACACAGGGTATCTGGAAAGGCCTGGCTTTTAGACTGCTAAAGCAAAAAGCAGAGACAGAGACGCAGCCAGACCCAGTGGAGAGTCCAGAGACATAAACTAGCAGTGGGCAATTCTCTGCCTGCACTGACAGAGCAAATTAAAATAA